>PNEQ01084545.1:52607-159421 GCA_003012365.1 Medauroidea extradentata
TATATATATATATATATATATATATATATATATATATATATATATATATATATATATATATATATATATATATATATTCGTTTAAAACAATACCTGGATGCCCAATACTAATCTTCAAAGATAATACTTTCTAAACATAATATCTTCTATCCTGTATCAGCTGAGCCATACATACATACTTTTATTATACTCACAGACAAATTAACATCCACAGAAAGTTCTTATACGAATATAACTTCACACACGCACATATCCAGCAAAGCAAGTTCATACTTGAACGTATCAACACACACACAAACATGCGCTTCAACAGAACAAGTTAATACATGATCACACACACAAAACAGTCTATGTTCGTACTTGATATCAATTTTACGCGCGCACCCCACACACGACATTAGTAATAAATAAATATCCTTCCAGCCATGAAACATTTTC
This sequence comes from Medauroidea extradentata, assembly GCA_003012365.1. Lineage (NCBI taxonomy): Eukaryota > Metazoa > Arthropoda > Insecta > Phasmatodea > Phasmatidae > Medauroidea > Medauroidea extradentata. The sequence goes on from PNEQ01084545.1 coordinate 53,046, forward strand.
CTGTCACTATCTAATCCAAATTATTACTACAGGTACGCAGATCTACAAAACCACGCTGAAATTACATATTATCAAAAAATATGTAAACTAGTTAATGCCATCCCTTTATACTACCATATCTCCTTACCTTATTCGCTTGACACCTAAAATACAATTAAGATAGTGCTAATTTTTAATATTTCATAATGACTAATGCTCATATTGTACCAGAAGTTCAGCACTCCAGACCGCACAGTCCTTATGGATTTCAGAAAATTCTGTACTAAATTCATTCTTCTTTACAGGATAGGTGTAATCCAAGCTCAATATTTATGTGATTATATCTTATGACAAGACTTCATACGTTTATTTGAGTCGTTACCTTCGTGAGCGAGCAGGTAGCTACCTAAATAACTATATCATATAAGATGCTCTCTAATATGGTGCTCTGTAACGAAAGTCATCTGCGCCATTTCATAACTACGCAGACTCCATTAGTTTTCAGCATTCTCACATCATGATAATGTACTCTCGAACAAACTTAATGTTCATCTGTAATTTATATTTTAGTGAATAAATATTTCAGGTACGTCCATTATACCTATACAATTAATTCTTATTACTGGGAAAACATGGAAGACTTTCATGAGAGCCAACTCCAAGACCAAGAAGAATAAAAAAATCAGCTAGACACCACATCCTTTGTCAAACATTAAGCTTCAGATTTATACATTTTGTAACATATTAATTTTAATAAACCAGTTTCAGTCATATTGATCAGTAACATTTTCGTTATTTTACTCATTCAAAACCGAGTCCCACATTACTTCTTAACACTGCATGCTTGGCATTTTTGTGTTTAAGTTATAATCCCGTCATATACGGTGTAGTCTTATGCAAACGAGTTTTTATTTATGCATAGTTCAACTAAATCTTACCGAAAAAAATTCCCATCTTACTTTTTTTCTACATAAATCGCTCTAGTGTCCGTACTTTTCTCCAGAACAATAAATGTTATATAGGGAAATAAATTATCAACACAGGATTGATATGAGTGGTAAATTACGAATATAATTCAGCCATGAAGAAATCATACAAAATAATCGTATCTCAGTAATCATTTTCTGCATTAACAATAAATAAAAAACTATGATGTGTCTTTTGAAGTACAGTTTCTGACATGAACGTTTAATCCATGATTATTCGCATACACTGCGCTAAAGTTATCACATGAGTAAGTCTTGTAGGCGATACCGAATTTGCAGTTTCTGTCTTCATGCATGCATTCAGCACAGAATCGAGTCAATAGTTTGTGGCAATACTTGCATTCGCAGCCCGGTGCGCGTGAAACCTTTACTTAACATGTTTACATGACCAAGTTATCATTGCGAGTAAACACCTCATCACAGCTATCACACAGGTAAATCTTGTACGATAAACTAATCATACAGTGACTTTGTTCATGGCGGCGAGCATTTGAATGAGTACAAAAAGTATTCCCACAATAGGAACACTGTTTCGGCGAAGTAAGCACATGATTTCCAGATAACAATCCTGGCTGAATGGTAGCTGCTGATACTGATGATAAGTCTTCAATCTCTGTCGCTATCCTCTTAACAACTTGACAAAGGAAGTGATGACTAGCTGATTTTTTATTCTTTTTCTTGGTCTTTGAGTTAGTTGATTCTCATGATGGAGTCTTCCATGTTTTGACAGTGATAATGTATTAAGAGTGTAGGTATAATGGATGTGCCTGCAATATTTTTCCACTAAAATACAAATTACAGATGAACATTAATTTTATTCGAGAGTACATTATCATGATGTGAGTGTGATGAAAAAGAATGGAGTCTGCATAGTTATAAAAAGAAATGGCGCAAATAACTTTCGTCAAAGAGCACCATATTTGAGAGCATCTTATAAGATAAAGATATTTAGGTAGCTACCTACTCGCTGACGATGGTAACGACTCAAATAAACGTATGAAGTCTTGTCGTAAGTTATAATCACAGAAATATTGAGCTTGGATTATACATTTCCTGTAAAGAAGAATGAATTTAGTACAGAATTTTCTGAAATCCTTAAGGGCTGTGTGGTCTGGAGTGCTGAACTTCTGGTACAATATGAGCATTAGTTATTATGAAATATTAAAAATTAGCACTAACTTAATTGTATGTTAGCTGTCAAGGGAATAAGGTAAGGAGATATGATGGTATGAAGGGATGGATTTAACTACTTAATTTTTTATTTGATAATGTGTCATTTCAGTGTGGTTTTGTAGATCTGCATACCTGTAATAATAATTTGGATTAGATAGTGACAGGGACGTTTTTATTGCTGGAAGGATATTTCTTAACCTAAACTGTTTTGTGTGTGCGTGTGATCATGTATTAACTTGCTCAGTTTAAGCATATGTGTTTGTGTGTGTAGATACGTTCAAGTATGAACTTGCTTTGCTGGGTATGTGCGTGTGTCAAGTTATATTCGTGTATGAACTTGCTGTGTATGTGAGTTTGTGTGTGAGTATAATAAAATATGTATGGCTGAGCTGATACAGGACAGAATATATTATGGTTAGAAAGTATTATCTTTGAAGATTAGTATTGGGCATCCAGGTATTGTTATAAATGAATATATGTATAGTATGGTATACACACTAGTATATATATACGAAAATGTTAGATTTAATTTAAAAAATATTTTTATTTTATAATATATGCTAAAAAATTTTTTAGCATGGTATGTATAGACTAATAAGATATTATTCGAGTATTTGTGAATGATAGTGTATTTCAGGAGGTTGACAAATAGGATATACTGATGATCTTTGAAAGAACTGTGCAATGGGAGTTCGTGACTAGATTCAGTTTCTTGGACGTACTCCATTGCAAAATTGAATGACTGTCAAAGAAAACTAAACAAATAAAAGAAAACCATAAAATAAGCGTACTCTGCTTATTTTATGGTTTTCTTTTATTTTTTTTAGTTTTCTTTGACTGTCATTTAATTTTGCAATGCTTATTTTATGGTTTTCTTTTATTTGTTTAGTTTTCTTTGACAGTCATTCAATTTTGCAATGGAGTACGTCCAAGAAACTGAATATAGTCAGGATATAATGATGATGTGCATGAGTAAAATTTATTTGTGTAGCTTAACTGACGTAAGTGACTGATCGAACTGTCAGAATATATTATACGTTTGGTTCGTTATGATTGAGTGCCTTGAAAACATCGGATTTTACTTAGTGTAATGATCCTAAGTCATGGAATGTTGAGTATTATGGAAAATGATCATGACCATTATTAATAAAAAACCTAGTGAGACACATTTAGTGTGTTTGTCTAGTCATGACAGGAATTCAGGTACAAAAATAGTTACGATCATAGAAGTAATGTGAATTCGGAAATAAATTGTCAAATGTTACATGGAGATTGTTTGGTTTGAGGTCTGTTTAGTTGGTTTCTACATGTGTTTCAGCAGTATGTCCTAATGGTGTCATGTGTGTATTTCCTGACTGAGTAATATGTCTGGTGTAATACAAGTGAGTAACGAGAGTACAGTTGTCTAGACGAAAATTGGTTTTGTTGGATGGATGAGAACAATATGTAGGTTTGTACATCTTAGGAAAGTTAAGCAAATAATTAATTTCGGCTATGTTTTGACTGACATGTATATATAACAGGGACGGCTTTTGGTTGTGTTTTGTTATATGATTGAATGGTGTAGTTTATATTGTCACGACGCTAATTTTCGGGCTTTTGTTATTTTGTTTCTTTCTTCTCATCCATATTCGAATTAGGTGGTAAAGTTATTTTGGCTTGTAATTTTTAAGAGTATTCAGTTCTTGGGAAATCATTGCTTTGAATTTAGAATTGTGGAAATCTAGAGTGTTCTCACACAGTCTCTCAGGTAGAGTTTTTTTGTAGTTCACTGTTCCTGGTAGCCTGCAGAGTTTGTCACTGCAGTGCTAGTGAATTCCATTGTGGACAGTGTCCTGGTAGTGTGTGTAGGCCGATGGCCTTGTGTTAGGTTGTAGGTTGGTGGGGGGTGTGGTGATGGATGTTTCGGTGTCGCCGGGCGGTCGTGTGCTGTGGGTCCTTCTGGTACCTTCGGCGTGCGGCGGCCTTCCGGGGGCACTGGACGCCTCTGTCAACACTCCCCCTCACCCCTGTCCCACATTACCAGCTGTTGGTAGGGCCGACGCACAGGCTAGAAGTGCACTTCAGCACATTTCTGTCGTTCCGCTCCCGTGACGTCAAACGTCGCTGGCGAGTGAATGCCCTGTGGGACAGAGAGGGTAGATGTTGCGCCGATCTGGAATGGTCGCTGCTGACCATTCCAGGAAGGTAAATCATGGAAGGTTCTCGACGGCGCATCCGGTAGTTATAAATACCTGCCGTCCGTGTTTTGGCGCTCTCTTCGCTTTGGCTCTTTTCCGCTCTCTTTTTGGCTCTCTTTCGCTCTTTTGATCTCTCTTTTTGGACACTTAGGAGACATGGCGATGCCCCGATGGGCGAGGGGTAAGCCTAAGTGCTCGGGCTGAGAGATGGCAGGAGTTTGAGTAAAGTTTAATTAGTTTTTTTATTATTACTATTAATTTTTAGTTTCGGTTAGTCGGTTATTTATTTCGGGATATGAAGACTTTGTAGCCCTGAGATGGATGAGACTTCGCTGGACATGAACATTAAAATAAGTATTCTTTCATGTTATTATTTTATTATTAATTATAATTATTTCCCCTATAGATTTCGTGTTCGGTTTTTATTATAATAGTCGTGGATACGTTGACGCGGGTATTTGTTGTTGGCCAGTGCAATTGCCTTTTATTAAATATTTTCAGATTAATGTAATGATCTCGGGATTGTTTTGTAATGCCAGAAACCACTTTACTGTTTAGTATAATTTCTTAATGTAATATCTGGTCACAGTTCATCACATTTAAATAACAAATCTTTTTCCAAATTGTACAATTTTATTTTCATTAATGTAATATTTATTTTTGTAACAATTTATTTTAATATTTTGTAATAAACTCCATTTATTTGAATTCACTCTTTCATTTCAAGTATTCGAACTGTAGTCCCCTTTAACATTAATTGATAGCCCCTAATTGCAGAACATGTATCTTGATTTAAATATTTATTTTAATAATAATAGATGACTATGGATGATAAGCACATGCGCGATGCAAGCTAGGAGACGCGACCCGTATTGGGACGTTAGTCTATGTTTCGATCTTCTGTACCCCTCGCAATAGATAGTATGCCAAGCGGAGTTGTTATTTTGTTTCAGTTAGTTTGTTGTGCTCTACCATACATTAATACTTTATGATTGTAGCTAGGCTACAAGGTGGAAATTCTATCTTTAAAGTGCTTGTTTGTTTTTATTTTACTTAAGGAGCTACGTACTGTATGTATACCCCACAGTGATGTTTTAATAATTACCGAGTTTATTAATCTTTATTGCTTATCGTTATGTTTCAGTCAAATGCTTGTTTTATCTACTAGTGATGTTTATTTGCTTTCCACCTCATAGTCTTGCGTAGCTTAATAATTCAGATATACTTTCATCCCCCATTTTACATTCACACTTTAGCTACAAACAAGGTATAACATAACACGACACTCCACATATGTTTAACATAACTGTTTCACCACTGTCATTATTTTTTTACATTATTTATTTTTCATTCTATGACCCAACCTCCTGACAAATTTATGGTGGAGGCTTGGGCATAGACTACTTGCTTTTCATCTTGTATTGTGCTGTGCTTAGTTTTTATTTTGGCGATTTAAGTTTTGCTTATTTCAGGCTCACGTAATTTTATTTTAATTCACGGTGAGGTAATGTGGCTTTGTTTTTGTGAACGAGACGCGAGTGCGTCGCATAGGGGAAGCGTACGCATTCTAGTGGAGAGTTTAGGAGTTATAAACGTAATTGTTGTTGTGTGTGTCGACAGAGTGCACCAGTGGTTCCGTTTAGACGTCGTTTGATCTGGGTCAATAGGAATGTTGATTTTTTTTCTATCTGTAGATGTCGTGGGTGTGCATGTTTTTGTTTGTGTGAATTACGAGTGTTAGTTGTTAATTTACTTTATTAAATAGAGAAAGGTTAGTTTGTAAGAAATACTTTATACGTAAGTTTTTTAAATGTAATTAGTTGTAAGTTTATGGTGTTATGTGTTATGTGTTAATTAATCTATATTTATTCTGAAGTGATAGATTTGTTTGTTAGCTGCATTGTTGTGATTTTTGTAAGTGCTTCGTGAGAAAGAGATATGTATTTTGCGGCGTTGAAGCTGTCGAGTTTTAAAGGTATACGTTGTGGAAGACGTTGTTTATTTATGTTTTTATTGGGTTAGCTGTTGCGTGCAAGAGGGGCACAACAGACAGCGTTGTAGCAGAAGCTATGGTAATATGGCGTTAATTGTGTTTTCGAGGGCGAGCTTTGAAGTCTACGGAATAATAGAGTGCCGCAGTGTTGTTTTCGTGGTGTTTGTTTAAGGTTATAATTTTCAGTGTTGTGGAGTTAAAGTTAGTTGGTCTTCGTTGTTTAAGGTTTTTGTTGTTGTCGTTTAAGATAGTTTGTTACTTTCAAATATCGGTAAGATTTAAATTATATTATTAGGTTCTGGTAGGTTTAAGTTAAAATTAGTAACAAATTAAGTATTTTATGGTAGGAAGAGTTCAGGCAGTAGACGTAAGTAAAGTGAGTGAATAGTGCACAGTATGGACTTCCAGTGAAAGTCAAGAGGAAGCAGTGCAGTGTTTTTTTTATGGACTGCCATAGACAGCCAGTAATTTTTATAGGCCTAGTGGAGTGAGTGTTGGATGGTGTTCTCCAGCCATGGGGGAGAAACCATTTCCAACTTGAGGTTTGAAGAAGTGTAGTAGTTAACCTAGAAGAAGGCTGTATGTGGGGATGCCTGCATCAGGAGTGGAAATGGTGTACTATGGTCTCCAGGCCAATCGACTCACACCAGAGAAGTGCTCGTGGAGACAGGTTAAGGCACCTCCAGAAGAAGGCAAGTAAGTGATTGTGTTTTTGTCATGAAGGATAAGTGTACAGTATGTAAGGTAAGTTTAGGTTATGGAAATGTTTGTGTTTTGCCTGAAACTCTGTTAGGTATTTATTGTAGTTTTTTATTGCAGATTTGATTTATTTGTTTGAGTTTTTTTTTGTCTATAGGAATTTTAATGTTATATTTTGTCTGTGTCTTGAGGTAATGTTATTTTGCTTTTTGGAGGTATTAGATTGTTGTCAAGAGGTGGTGTTATCAGTTTTGTTTTGAAGTGGTTTGAAGTTAATTTGATTGGAGGCAGTTTCTGTAACATTTTTAATGTCGTTGAGGTTATTTTTGAGAGGTTTTGTCGGAGTTAGGTACAGGCCTACTCTGGAAGGATTTTAGAAAGTTGTCAAAGTTATTTGTTGTTTAGTGGAATTTCTGAGTGGCAATTTATTGAGTATTAAGAAATAATTAAATATTTTTTTAGGTTGTGTATGTTATTCCAATTGATGGTTAGATGTTTTGGTGATGTTGTCGTGTGTGTCGGACCCTGGTGGACAAAATGTTATGTGTTGCACTCTGTCTCTTCACTAATTTATTTTTGTGTTGTTATTATTTTTGTTTGACCTGTGAATGTGGCTCAGATAGGCCTATGAAAATTAATCTTTTTGTTTTATTGTTTGGTTTTTTTAAATAGTTCTTGTGTGTTTTGTTTATGTTTATGTATTGAGTAAAATTGAAAAGTACAGTTGTTTTAAAATGAATTTTGGACAAGGTTGTTACAGATTCGAGTGATGGGGGCACCCTTGGGGAAGAAAATAATACCTAGTATGAAGAAACTCAAGATCCAGTATCCTGTTAGAAGAATGAAAATTCATGTAGACAGCGGATAGGGGACTACATCTACATTTCAAATCGTCACTTCGAGGGGAAGGAGAAAATTTAAAAGCTAAGTGGAAAACAGACAGTAAATTTTGGTTAAAAGAGATTTGTAACGATAATAATAATTATTTTCTGTAAGACTTTTCAGCTTGATGTCCAGTGAAGGAGATAAATCTGTTAATGCAATGTAATTTTTATTTGTCAGCTGTACTAAAATTGTTTTAATCAATTTCTATTTCAGGATGGTATAAGAGATCTCAGGACTACTTTGTAATTAATAATGTAATGTTTTAAAGGGGAATTTTTCATATTGAGGTTTGGATTTCTGTTTACTTTTCTTTTAAAGCAATTAATTTGTGTGGCTAATGAGATATGACTTTTGTAGGATATCAGTATTCATGATTTATGTGAGTTATATAATATTAGAGTTTTGTTTTGTTAGCAAGGAAGTAGTAGAGTTAGTTGTATTTTTTTTGTTAGCAAACATAACTGTCATCATCAGTTTGAGATCTTTTAAAACTTTACAGTTAAATGTTTTAATTTTGAAAAATATTAATAATTTTGAAAGTAAAATGGTTTTTAAATTATGAAATTCACTATAACTGAAAAAAAAAGTTAAATAAGTATTTTGCCAGTTAAAATTTTGATTTTTGAATTTTTATTTCTTTGCATTCATTGTAAAAGTGTTTATTATTTTTGCCACGCAGCAGTTACCTGTTGGTGTTCGTTCTCCTGGTGGCCTATATTAAAAATATTGGTATTTTCATGTTTTAAAATATTGGTTTCAGTAGGTTTGTTTTGAAAATGATGGGATATAGGTAATTCGTTGTTAGGGAATTGTCTATGGGAGGTTTGCCTGGGGCATCCTACCCTTTCCCTTTCCTTTTTTTTTTCGAAATTCCATTTCGTCAACTGAAGCTGCAGTTGAATGCCAGAATAAGTTTATGAAGATTTTGGAGACTGAACTTTTTAGCCAGTTGTTTGCCGCAAGAAGCAGAGGCTTTCATGAACCTTTTTCTTCAGTAATAAAAATTTTTTTAAGTGTTGGACTGTTTAGACCAACTTGTTCCTGAGAAGAGTAGAGCGGTGCAGAAGGTTCCTGTCAGATGTGGTGGGGTGAACTGTTGTCGTCGTCGTGAAGGTGAATTAACCCCCACCCCATTTTCATGTTGATGGTACACCAAGGGTGTGTACTTGAGGAGTACTTGAGTTTAAGATGTTGACGTTGAAGCTGTTGTTGATGAAGATGGAGTCGTCGAGAGGTTTTTGAAGTTTTTCGCTGTGGCATGGGGTTGGCCACTAGCGGCGTGTCTTCGTGTCTGGGGCAGGCAGGGCGCCGCCTCAGGAGTAAGGACGCCAAGGTGTTTGGGCGTTGCCTTACTGTTAGAAGAAGTATGAAGATTTCAGGACTCAAGGGGCCGCGAAGAGGCTGAGTACCTGGTGGTGTGGCGAGAGGGGTCGCCACAGTGTGGAAATCTGTTGGCTTCGTGAACCGAGTTCCCTCTCTTCCTTGATAGGTTTCGGTCCAAATAGTTCCTAACCTGTTTGTTAATCCTTTGTTTGTCTTTTGGGTGGGAAGTTGATAGTTTTGCATGACCTTATAAATGTTTGATTTATTGAGAATGTGTAAGATAATTTTGTTTTCTTTGTGTTGATTTATTTTGAGAATTTGAATTGAGAGGCCCCAGTAGTAACCACCACCTGCAGTGTTAACTGGTGTAAAGGCTGTTTTGGCAAAACATTTTTGTTGATGCGCGGCATGATTTTGTTTCAGGATGAGAAAATGGAGTGTGGTGACTTATGTACCAGTGTGTCTTGATGAGGGAGAGTTTGGAGATGGCGAGTGCTGCCCTGAAACCACCCATGTTTTGTCAAGGATTCAAGATTGAGCAGTGGAGGAGTCGCATCTCATCGACTGCTTCTGTCATCAAGCGCACCACTTCAAAAAGATATTTATGAAATTTATAATTTTGTACACCACACCACACAGTACATAAAACAGAAAAACTTTGTTAATGCATGTGTAATGGCCAACAGTCGTACTGTTCGAGTGGGGCAAAGGTTGTTGAGTTCCCCCTATGTTAGCTCGTGATTTGCAGGCACCCGTACAAGTAAATAATGTTGTTGGCCAGTGCAATTCCCTTTTATTAAATATTTTCAGATTAATGTAATGAACTTGGGATTGTTTTGTAATGCCAGAAACCACTTTACTGTTTAGTATAATTTCTTAATGTAATATCTGGTCACAGTTCATCACATTTAAATAACAAATCTTTTTCCAAATTGTACAATTTTATATTCATTAATGTAATATTTATTTTTGTAACAATTTATTTTAATATTTTGTAATAAACTCCATTTATTTGAATTCACTCTTTCATTTCAAGTATTCGAACTGTAGTCCCCTTTAACATTAATTGATAGCCCCTAATTGCAGAACGTGTATCTTGATTTAAATATTTATTTTAATAATAATAGATGACTATGGATGATAAGCACATGCGCGATGCAAGCTAGGAGACGCGACCCGTATTGGGACGTTAGTCTATGTTTCGATGTTCTGTACCCCTCACAATAGATAGTTTGCCAAGCGGAGTTGTTATTTTGTTTCAGTTAGTTTGTTGTGCTCTACCATACATTAATACTTTATGATTGTAGCTAGGCTACAAGGTGGAAATTCTATCTTTAAAGTGCTTGTTTGTTTTTATTTTACTTAAGGAGCTATGTACCGTATGTATACTCCCCCAATGATGTTTTAATAATTACCGAGTTTATTAATCTTTATTGCTTATCGTTATGTTTCAGTCAAATGCTTGTTTTATCTACTAGTGATGTTTATTTGCTTTCCACCTCATAGTCTTGCGTAGATTAATAATTCAGATATACTTTCATCCCCCATTTTACATTCAACACTTTAGCTACAAACAAGGTATAACATAACTATCATCAACACGACACTCCACATATGTTTAACTTAACTGTTTCACCACTGTCATTATTTTTTTACATTATTTATTTTTCATTCTATGACCTAACCTCCTGACAATATATTCATGTGGTATATCTATCTGATTTAACACTGTAAGTATGTGTTGATATTGTATGAACATATAGTACCAAATTTTGGAAATACATGCTGATTTTAACTTAATGTACTACAGTATCGAATAGTTTATTATGTAAATTGCCTTGGTTAGTTAATGAATGAGGGATAATATAGAAATGTATGTTTTATATGGATGATAAACAGCTTTTAGGTATATGGTTTTTTGATGAATACAAATCTAAAATGATAAGCTGATTGTAGCTTTGACGTGTCTTGATAATTTAATAGGTAGGGCCTAGTTCGTAAACGAATATTACAAGTGACGCTGGGCTATGGATTCAGTGGTGTTAGGTAGAGCTTTACAATAGGATTGATTATGTGTAATAATTGACTGATAGGTAGAGCCACGATTTTATGGCGAAAAGATTTTGCAACATTTGGTTTCGATGCGTCATGCGCACACCTGCAGCTCTGCTGTATCGTCTATGATTGGATTATTTTACTCTCACTGGCTTTGTCAAATTATTGACGTACAGACTCACAATAATCTTATTCTGATTGGTGCAGTCAAATGAGAAACGTGTCTGAACATAGACACGCTGCCAATAACCTTGAAACAGAACTGCCGATGTGCACGTGAGTCACTGAAACAAAGTGTGGCAAAAATCTTTTCGCGACAAAATCGTGGCCCTACTGATAGGTCTAGATGGCTACAGAAAATATTGTAACGATGCTATAGATAAGTATTGCGGCTAAGTGTACTAATAACTGCGTGGATGGTATTTTAGTTCGACATGATTTCGAAAACAACTTAATTATGGATATTATTTTTTATTATATATTATATTAATTATGGATAATAACTTTGACACTTCGTATTTTTTATTGTTTCCGTGTCCAAAATCGGAAGACGAGTTAAAGGTGAATTTGTAGGTGAAAAAAATAATTGTGAATAACAATGTAATTTATAAAGTAGAAGGTAAGTTAAAAAAAGTTTTGAACTAGTGATTAAGATGTGTCTTATGCTGTATGAAATACAACTTTTTTGTATGGGTTGTCTATGTGTGCGACGATCATCTTAACACAGACAAGACTTTTGTTGAATTTGGAGACAAGTTAGTTAGAAAGACAAGTTTGGATTTCTAGTGTTGGCAAATGACTGAGCCCAACATATGGGACAAGGCAGAAAGCTTTGATCAGTTTATTGTATGTGCTCAACTACGAGTCATGTTAAGCTTAATTTTTTTATACTGCATTAAAAATGATTTTTCCCATCGGGATATTGGTTCGAACCTGCGTGGATGCATAAAAAATACGTGCTACTTGATCAGAAATTCAAAAGAAATTCAAAAGTGTATGTTGTTCTTCAAATCCAAGCAGCCATTGGCAAAATATAAACTTGTAAAGTCACAAAGTTATATAGTTTTAATATCCTCGAAGATGGTTGTTTAACTTGCTGGCTGAAGCTCTGCGAGTGTTTCGACACGTACCTACCCCCGAACCCAAAGCACAGGACACCTTACCGGCCAGAGGTGTACTGTGGTAAGTATCTCTGTCTCTCTTTCACTCACTCTTAAAAACGTAACTTTTTCGAAATGTTTTACTTTCACAAATTATGTCACAGTAAAATTCGTATTTTGGAAGCACTTTTGTAATTCAGCGTGGTATTAAATACGATGGTCTGTCTCGGATATTAATGAGCAGTGTAAAAATTAATCGTAGCTAAATTTGTATGTAAAAAATTCTAAAGAATCTACATATGTTTTTGTCTGTACTTTAATTAGTTTCTTTTAAACAATGTTTTGTACCTGAATATGATTGGAGGAAGAAAGGAGGGGTCGTGTATAGTTAAAACGAGTGAAGTAAAAACGTTTCTTCTGCATATTAATTATACATTGTTGGTTAATGTAAGTGTATATATATATATATATATATATATATATATATATATTCTTATAGAATCGTTATGAATGGTTAGGTTGACAGAGATTTTGGTCAGCGACCAACATCGATGACTTAAGTGCTGGAAAAATGGTTTGGTTTAAGTCTGACTGAGATAGTAAACTGGAATTAAAGAAAAACGTATTAGAACTGAAATACAAATGGAAGAAACACTGAAAGATATGAAACAATAGAATTGATTTCTTATTTTCATAGTATGTATGAAAGTGAATGAAGAAAATATCTAAATCTTCGCATATAAATATTTTTACTCCCGCTTATGAGATTAATTCCACGATCTTTGCATTCATAATGCACATCGTATATGTTGTTTGTTTGTTGGTGAAAATTGAACGTATTTACTGGACAAGATCTTTCATCTTGAAAGAAATAAACTCTAACTAATCGAACCCTACGGTACGAAGAATGTTACAAGCTACTGGTTGTGTTGTAACCTTCTACATTTATGTACTTCGGCAAGGGGCATGATGCATATTCAGAAAGTAAAACGTCGCCGTAATTTAAGGTGAGAAAAATTTAATCTCTTGGTTAGTATGACGGGACCAAATACAGATTCGAGACCAGAAATACAAAGGGTTGCTCTCTTTTATCTCTCAAACGACATTTATTAGTGCTAGCAAAGAAATGTGAAATGTATGAATCCACTTGAAAATAAAACATGAAATTTTGTCATAGTCATGTAAGCAGGACTGGATACACGATAAAAGCATAAAACTTATATTTATAACTGAAGTAGGAATACGAATAGCAGTAGCTGGGAGAGGTGATATTTCAAGAGTGAAGAGGTAAAATTACCTCCAGTGAAGATGGAAAATATTCGAGCGTGTTCTTACAGCAAGAAGGTATTTATGAAAAAAATAGTCAGTATGTGGGCGTGAAGATGGATACCTTCAAATTGTTGTTTGTAGTATGAACCATTGAGAAAACTACATCAGGATTGGAAAAATCAGCAACTTGAAAAGTCATACGGGTTAGTATTTGAGAACGTCTCGTCTCTCTAGCTATAAGACGTCATTTAAGGAAATTTTAACCGTTACGTAGCTACAGTTATATTTGTGAAAATCCGCGTTAACACTTTCTAGACACCAGAGCAACTAGTGCGACAAGATATTTGCGCATGGATATGCTGCAAGGATACAAGGAACAAGTAAATGTAAAACGAACTCGTTTCGTACAGTATATTGATGTTGTAAGAGCTGTAGACTGTATGCACGTACAGCATATAAGTGCAGGTCATGATATCCTCCCTGGAAGGCATCAACATTCGATGATGGAATGAACTTAGGAGAAAATTGTACCTACTATAATTTGTGTCTTAATTATGAAGCCATCATAAACTTCTATTTCGTATGTGAACAGCCAGGAAAGTTTGTTGAGGGCGCGGTCTACCGCAATTTTCATCATCATTATTTTATTTTTTATTTGTACCAGATATATTATTTCTTATTTTAGACACAAAATGTGACTAAATTTGGCACTTACGAAATTTTTTTATCTCTCATAGTTTTCGCGTAATGGCTTGTCAAAATCATATTTTGCATGTTTCCGTTTTAACGACTACACTAAAACCAACTGATATACCAAACTCAAAAAAAATTACAGTCGATAAGGCATTGCAGGCTACAATGACATGATCATAAAATTAGAAAATAAAAATTATTTGTGTTTTTAAAAAAATTATTGAATTTTTTTATTTTTTATTTTTAGTTTCGGAATTTTTTTTCAATTCGAATAATTGTTATTCTTTAATTTTATGAGAGTGTCATTGTAGCCTGTAATGTCTTTATCGACTGTGACTTTTTTTAGTTCGGTATATCAGTTGGTTTTAGTGTAGTCGTTAAAACGGAAATATGCAAAATATGACTTTAACAAGCCATTACGCGAAAACTATGTGAGATAAAAATTTTCATAAGAGCCAAATTTAGTCACATTTTGTGTCCAAAATAAGAAAAAAAATATCTTGTACAAATAAAAAATGGTGATGAAAATTGCGGTAGACCACGCCCTTAATGACTTCAAGATACCCATGTCGATTCTGTGACATGTTGACATGGTAGGTCAGAAAGTATGTGACGAAAAACGTGTATGAATAAATACTGATTGGCTTATTTTATACTAGGGTGTTAGTAGTGTGGGCATGAGTTTAATTATTTTAAGACGTCTATCAGTCAATAAAGAATATGAGGTGATTACGACGAACATGTTAAAAGTTGAGAAGCTAAAGCATCTACGGTTGTTCATGATACAGATAACTATAATACAAATGGATACGTACTGAAGTGGTTGCCTTTCTGATGTAAACTGAAGACATATTTTTCAAAGAACTCTGCAAGGACTTTTGTACATTTCTTAAGAGTATTAAGGAAAATTCAGATCGACAACTTTGAGAAGAGTTGGAAAATCTCTGAGTTAATAAATATAATGAAATGCGAATACACTAAACCAGTACCGTATTAAGACACGCATTGCAGGAATGCAATCAGGACGATGAATGTACTACTATATGACATTTATGAAATTGGATGAATAAGAGATGGTTGTGTACGGTGCAATGCGACGTAAATTTCCTATGACTACATCTCACGTCGGAAATATAAACTGAACATGACATGTTCGATATTATCTGTAACTAGTGGGAATTGTAGCAGTGAAGCAGCATTTTAGCTACATCAGTGTATAAGTTATGATATTATGTGTGCTAGTATTGAACAACTTCGACTAACACTGCGGTAGCTTCACCTCTGATGGCGACATCTTCGCCGGTGATGACTACCACTACCGCCATGAGAATGGCTATGACGTCGCATGGGACTTCCTTGTCAAAACTGTCTGGCTTGGGAGTTTAACGGGAATATTGTTACAATTTAAATACTTTTTTCGTGTATAAAAGTAAAGACAAGACAGAAAATAATAATGTATGAAACTGAAATAGCTGTTCTGGTATGGAAGCTTGCCAGTGATATGAGATTTGATGATGCTATTTGCATAGCTGCTAGTTGTTGTGCATATGTTACTGTTCGCTAAGCAGAGAGAAAGTCATATCTGTGTATATGTACTGTAGAAGAGTGTTATGAACAGTTCGGACAAGCTCTGACAGGAACGTCGATGAGTTAAGGTAGAGTTTTAGGTGCGGGGGTATTTGTTGAGTGGTGGTGGTGGGGTGCGGGGGTCTAGAGGTGGTGTGTTTAACATAAGTAGTATGAATATGAAATTATATGTTAATTTCTTCGATAGACTGGTGTATGCCATGATTGAAAGTAGTCGAAGAGTCTTGTATATGTAAGTGTCCAGAATAATTAATTATGTTTTAATCTAATGATTGATTTTATCGGAAATTTAAAGAAATGTAGCTGATTTGGTAGGAATGTGAGTGTAGACGATGGAGTTCTGTAGGAAATAAAGTCATTGTAGTTATAATAAAAAAATACTAATCAAAAAGTTTTAATAATTTATTGGTTGATTTTATTGAGAATCGTTTGGATATAGGTACGAAGGATGTGATGTTTAAGTAGTAATAATTATTGACATTTAAATAAAGTTTTATTATTATTTTAACAATGTTTTTATTTTTAAAAAATATCGATTAATTTTGAAATGGATGATCAATACGAAGTCTCAATTGATGGTCATTACTTCTCACAGTCGGCAAGCTGTTATGTGAAGACTAAGATGTCAATCTGTTATAATGAGATTTATAAAGGAAATGTTGTTTAGACGAAGGATTAGAAAGTGGCTGTAAAGTAGGAGAAAGGTAGGGGGTAAATTCATCACGCAACTTACAGCCAATTAAAGTAATGGAAAGGGAATGGGAGGGGGGATGAATTAATTTATTTATGAAATAATGGTGGTGGGGAGTAAGTGTGTCGATGGAGCTCGTCCTGGTAAGACATGTCGTGATTATTTAAATAATTTTTATGTACAAATTATTTATTAAAGATTTTTACTAAAAAGTTTCAACATAAAAAGATTTTTCTAAAATCGTATTTGTTAAATATATGCGGAGTTAGAATGGAATGCGAAATCGAAGAACTATCGGAAGACTCGTATGAAACTCCAGGATGGCGGCCGGAAACAAGATGGCCTCCATAAACACGATGAAAGTAAATTTTTTCTGATTTTTTTTCGGAATTTTTTAATTTTTACTAATTTTTGGACATTTTTAAAATTGTCGAAATTTTTGATAAGTTTGGTAGTATGACACTCGGTGACCTTGACGTCAAGGTCAGGTTAAAGGTCAAGGATATCCAACATGGCGGCTGGGGCCGTGACGTCACAATATGGCAGGTAGCACCACACAACACCACATTCACACTCCTGTCCCAGAAGCGGCTTAAACATACTAATACTGTAATTTTAAAGCAGGTAGATTACTCACATTTTCATGAAACTCAAGAAAATGTATTTCAATCTTAATTTTATAACAGTTTTCTTGTTACGTTAATATGGCTTTAAATATTTATTTTTATTACTGTAAACAGGGTCACCAGGACGTACAGTATGAGTTTGCTTACGGCACTTCAAAACTAATATTTTCACGTATATGACAAACCTGAACAGAGAAAGTTACATTCGATAAGTTCCAAATACAAGGGAGCAGGATAGGCAGCTGGGAGGCTACTGTCAAAGACTAATGTAACCGCGTGGACCTTAGAACGTAGGTCCAAATGGCAATAAATTTTTCCGTTTTATATCTCTAATGAATTTGCGTGTGCATATTTTAGCAAATCTGACATTTTTATAAAGGTAAATTCAGGGCTTTACAAAACTGTTGCAACGAACATTGTAGGATCGTGTGGAACCCAAGTGCAATAAATTCAAATAAATGACTTTGTGAAGTGCAGACAACCCACGTGCATTTAGGAATAAAACATTGCGAAATGGTACGAAGTTCAATAAAGTTTCAATTAGCTTTAAAGTCGCAGTAGCGAATCATAGTGTGACTGGAGTTCTCCTACAATCTCCTTCTTTACTTCTGGATACATTATAAGTGAGATTTTTATTCGTTTATTTTCTTGCTTACCTGTAGCAAATATTCCATCATACATTTTAAAGGATTCCTAACAGCAGTGTTTTAAAGTATTTTATATGCTTTCCGTTTCGCTACGCTGAAATCATCGCTTTGTATAACGCTTCAGGCTATAATATGTTAAGAACGTATTTATGTGTTTATTCTAACACTCAATTTCAGGTCTCGTGGCTTCCTGTCAACTTGTCTCATGCGTCCACACGTCTACTGCTCCACTCCTTACCCAGCTATTTCAAGTCCGCCATCCCTCGCCGAAGACTGCCTTACGCTGCTAAATTTTGAAACTGTACAGAAATAAGATGTAATAAATTGTGGTAGAAATTTAAACATATACTGAGTGTATTCAGTAAACGAATTCACAAGTCGTAGTAATAAAAATCTAAGTTACCAAACATTTAAGCTACATGCAGTAAAATATACGAAAAACTTACAGGGGCGTACTCGGCATTATTTTATGAAAGAAAATTCGTAATAGGTATGTACGTTATCAAACTGTAAAAATTTTAATAGATTTTGCTTTGAATAAACTAACTGTAAAACAATTCAAGTTTTAAAACATTGTTTGGTTATATATAATTTAAATATTGACAGAAATGTAAATAAATGTTTACCTGATTTCAAATCTGACGGGTAAATCTGTTCTGGTTGCTGTGTAGTATGGGTGAACCGTAGTGAATTTAATTTCACACTTTTTATTAAAATAGGTTTCTTGCCGCAGACCATCCATCAATGCTGTAACAAAAATTTCATTACATAGCTATATCAATTAGATGATTAGTAAGTTGATCCTTAACCTTGTAAATGATGAAGAAAAATTTCTTATTTATTCCAGAATGAAAGGTTTTACCCTGGAATAGAATATACTGTAGAGCAGAAATAATAAGTTCTACACAATTAACAACCGAAAATTGCACATGAAAAGACACAACTGACAATGACGATATCAAATTTTTCATCCAAGGAAATAAAAACACCCATTACCGACACAACTGAAAGTTCACTGAAATTCTACATTACCGGTATTGCATGTTTATCATCGACCCCCAATAAAAACATTCAAATAAAATATGCCAAGCTTTCGGTACAACCAATCGAGCCTTGATGTCATTACATGGTTGCCATATTAACCTTAATCATTGCTTATCTGAACATTTGATTAAATATTGTTGATTGATTATTACCAACCACATCTCTGTCGTTCTGCTTGAATAAATATGTATTTAGCAAATACAGGGTGCACATTTCTTAATCTAAAATTTCTACGATTGTAATCTCTTGGTTTTATTGTTACGATAATTGCACCTGCTGTAAAAATATTAACAACATTAGACGATTAAAATATTTTCTTATTTTCTCTTGTAAAATAACTCGTGCAACGGATTATTTGAGAGATTGTCTTATATTCGAAATTTTTGTACTCGTTTAGTAAATAATATATTGTAATATTTTTAAGCATTTGATAGTATATTCCACGCGTTAAAACAATATAGTGATTGCTAAAGAATCCTTCGCAAATACTATTTTAATCCTCTAAACAACACACTGGATAATGCACATTTGCAGTTACTCAAAACCACAGATAACAATGTCTCAGATGTGAACAACAGACGTAAGCGGGATTGAAGATGCTAGAAAATACGATCAAAAGTAATATGGTGTATTCGACAGGTAGAACCCTATTTACACTGCAAGTGGAAGTGGAAACATTTTAACTGGAAAACACCCAAAACTCCTTTGTAAGTTGCGGGTGGTTAACGAGCTGCCAGGTGAATGTCTGTTAAAAGCTTTTTCAAGAGCCGTCTAGTAAATTCGGCCCCAAACAATGATTTAAACAAACGATTTTGTATAGATGTGCTTACTATATGGGCGATGTTCTTACTATATGGGCAAGCAACAACTAACTAATCAATCTCGTAGTAAGGTCTATGCTTTCAACCGAAGCAGACATATCTATAGGTGCTTCTATTGTGCGTAACAGTAATGTCTAAAGCTTGTTGGTGCTAACCTGAGCATGCATCCTATATGATGGAAACTGTAATTTTTTAGCGCACTGGCCCAGTGCTGCAGACCCGCATTGGCTATACTCTCAACAATATCTCGTAAGGGCCGAAACTATAGAGGTGTTTTTGGTTATTATCCCGTGGCTAACAGTCTGTTTTACTGAACATACACATAGATCTCTTATGGTTGTTGGTTGTATACTTCAAATTGGAGAACCAGGCATAATGTTCTTTGTGATTCTGTTAATTGCCCTATTGATTACAACACAAAGAATATAATGTCAGACAAGTTAATTATGTCTGTATGCATTGCAGGAGGCATATTGTACCATGAGCATTTATCAACAAAGCATCTTGCTGTATAGTAGGCATCTTGCAGTCTCCATTTATTGTATTACTAAATCCTGGTATTGGTTTGTCAACAATCAAGCCATTACTGTCTCTAAATTTCTTCTGAATTCTAGTTTTATTTTGAGCAACAATTTTCTGGTCATGCTCTCGAGCTTGCGACTTTTTTATTGGCAACTTATATGCCAAGTGCAAAAGACATTCAAACATTCAAATCCAGCCTTGTAGGATAGATAAACCATAACCACAACTTTCACTCTGTATTTCCCTATTAGTGGTTAAGGAGTGTTCCTATTTAGGTGCGCCCTGGCAGTACCAGACTCCTCCTGTTTGAGGTGTAGGATCAGTGCCTCCGAAGGAGGTTTCTGAGAGTCACTCCATCAGGGGAAATGATGCTGCTCAGGGGTTCGTGAACGATGGTGGGTGCTATGCTGGGATGGGATGGGTTCCCTCAGTCTCTGGTACTAGTTTACACTTCCTTGACCTCTTTGCCTGATTACCTTTCACTTCCAGTCAACATGCAGCTTCCTCGTGGCGCCACTGGATCTTATAACAAATGCAGACTCAGGCATGCATCCTTGTCCCTCCAGACTGGGATAGCGATATCTACCCTGGTGGATTTACCGGCAGATGGCACCAAGGCGAATCCTCAAGGTGGAGCTTTAGAATACCTAGCTCTTAGACCTTAGGGGCCCAAAAATCTGAATATTCCCTGTGAAGAAATTTGGATATTGGAATGGCCACCCAGAGCATGTGTTCACATGCTCAACCGACTCAGGTAAAAGCCAGGGCACTAAACCCATCAGCTCCATGAAAAGTAGGTATAACTACGAGAGATCAGATGAGCCCCATGGTAAGGTTCTCTCTGTGACTGGTCTGGGTTGGACTCATAGTGGCGGCGGTTGCCCAAACACTGGGCAGAATCGGAGGGGACCCCTCCTCAATGACGAGTTGACTAGTTGGCTGTGTAAGTGCCCGGTAACAGGCCTAGAAAGTCTGTTAGAGGTGTGAATAGCATCTCGACTCAAACCAAGAGATAACTGAGTGGAGGGTCTCAGGTGAAGGAGTATGTCGGTAGGAGAGTCCCAGGGATGGGTCTTCCTCATGTTCTTATCGTCAGCCAGTCCTCCCTGTTGGTAGTTGGACTCTAGGCGCATTGTAGTGTTCCGCTTGGAGGTTAAGAGGTCCCAACTTCATGTTAGCCTTGTCCAATGCATCTGGAGGGAGCGTGATCTCTCTCTGGCAGGAGTATGTTTACTCCTGTGGGCGTTATGGTCTGTTGACCTCTGTACCCTAACGAACCAGGTGCGGAGACTGGCCTTGCCTAAAACTGTCGAATGATAACGGAAAACATGTGTTCCTTTATTAATCATTTCCTCAATATTGTTATACTGTTTCGTGTTTGCACCACATAAAAGCGTTTCTGTGTTGAAATTGTCTCTGTAAGTGCATAACATGCTTTGCTATCGATCATCACAATTTTAATTTGTGCCACACTTTTTTGCGATTTGAGATATATAGATATATTTTATTCTGTTGTCTACCCTGTTTATTGCTGCAATAGATCCTGCTGCAGACTCCAATACGAACTCAAAGTTTAAAGTGGTATAAAATCGTTTGGAACTGGAGCGTGGATTATGCCAGATAAATTGTTCATTACAATCTAAGCGAAGAGGAACGATAGGCTACATATTATGAAGACGGTTTTATGTTCACCACTAAAAACAACTGACATACCAAAATGATGTTTCAGGCTACAATAGGCTATATAAATATAAATAAATAAATAAATAAATAAATAAATAAATAAATATATATATATATATATATATATATATATATATATATATATATATATATATATGAACTAAACACGAAACATTTTTGTATCGAAAAAAAATTTCTGAAATTTGAAATAAACTTAAAAAATTTACTTTTCTGTTTTTATCTGAAATCGTAGTCTACACAGTCGTTATTCACTGTAACATTTTTTTCAGTTTGGTATGTCGGTTGGTTTTAGTGGCGTATATAAAACCGTAGCATGCAAATTTTAACGCTTATCAGTAATTACGTGTAAACTATGAGAAATAAAAATGTTTCATTACAACAAAATTTAGTCACAATTTATGTCTTGAATATGAAAAAAGAATCTGGTACAAATATAAAAAAAAATATTGCGATGAAAACTGCTCTAGACCGTGTCCTTAAGTAACTAAAATACTCTTCATCGCATTCTTTGTGTTTCTTAATTTCTTCTGTTAAGAAGTTTAATTGTTCTTAAATTTCATTGCTCTCATAATACCTCACCTTATCGACAAAGTTTCTTCTCTTGACACAAACAACAGCATACACAGAAAAAAAAATTCTTATGGTGTTCCGGATGAATTTTAATTATTCTTACAAATAGTTGAACAAAATTTTAGCATAAAGTACCAGGAAAATTAAGCAGTTATGAAATTTATACCTTCCGATCACATGAATAAACTAAATTCCTAACCTTGGGACTCACTTGGAACATAACTAACAAGCCCTATGTGTTACAACATTGCAGATGCAGGCTGCAACGTTAGTGTTATCCGTTTAAAGCTCCAGGAAACTCTTGATACTATGGCATGTATTATAAGCTTCGAAATGTATTTTTAAGTTATGCTAATTTTGTTTACTACTCTTGGTAACACCTAGCTATAATCTTCACAATAGTACGAGAGCCATGCCTGGAATACATAATATCCTATGAAACCTATTTTGTTTGAAGTTAGAGTGGGGCAGAGGTCTTTGTCCGATGTGTATATCGTAATTATGTGCGGAATAACCAACATATATACGACCGATCTCCACGAAACTATACTAAACTATATGCTAGAATATAATGTATATATATATATATATATTTGTATTTGTAGCGAGAAAAAGATTTAATTATTTTAACATTTGTCTCACGACAGGCTTTTGCGTCGAAGCAATGCACACTACCGCTCTGTATAATGCATTCGAAGCAACTGTTGATGCCCTATAATGGAACGTGAAAGGTTGCTGAAATTACCATACTTCGTTGTTGGGTTTACTATACAGCACAGTAAAAACAACTTAACAGATTGTTAAAATTACAATACTGCATTGCTGGAAGTACTATACAGCACTTTCAAGGCAACAGAACAGATAGTTAACTATTACTATACTGCACTGCTGGGAATACTAAACGTAACAGTAAAGGTAACAGATAAGATTACTAAAAATATCGTACTACGTTGCTGGGAGTACACTGTCAAAGCAACAGAACATATAGCTAAATATACCAAACTGCGTTGTTAGGAGCAACAAGTAGAGATTGCCAATACTACATAGCAGTATTTCTAAACGATACCCAGCAAATCTGTATAGACAACAAATAATCAGTTTGGTTGGTACGGCAATCTCCATTTACCGTATGTAGATAGTAACTATAACCATTCAAATAGCCGTCATTATGTTAAAATAATGGATAATTAGAGGAACGGAAATCTGGTCCTTGCAACAAAATATTTTTCTCATAAGCACTAATATGTTTTGAGATCATGGAATGAGGTTCGTAGTCACAGTAGATTTAGCAGTTTGCCTCTCATATTAGCCTCATTGCAGTGTTGCATTGTAAATATTCACGCAATGAAGAATTAATACTTTTTTTTTTGCGTAAAACTGTTTCCCTGTTTTATGATACTTTCAAGGGGAAAAAGGGCGGATTACTGAGTGTAATTATATATAGTTTACTAATGTCAGTGCTATATGTGTATATACTGAAAGAAATGAACATACACTTCGATGAGTGTTGCTCTCCCAATTACCTATCAACTCGTAAGGAACGTTTGTGTGGCTTTACAAATAAAAACTTTGCCTGATTTGAAAAGGGAAGAAATATCTCGAATCAAATTTTGTACCCCTTTTTGTGGACATTTTACTATATATATACTTTTGTTTATTCTGACAAAAGTTTGCTTTAAATAGAAGGAATTGTTTACAAACCCATATTCCAGCACAATAAAGATTAGCTTGTCGGCAGTAAGTCAGCGCGCGTACGTGACTTCACATTCGTCGGCTGATGCATTTAATCACGTCATCTCCTCAGCTGAAAATCACGCAGCGATATTTCGTTAGGGAAATATATGTTTGAAATATTATTTATAGAATTTGTAAATATTGTGATTTAAGATATTCTTGCGAAATTTAAGTATAGGCCTACATATGTCAGATGTGATCGAAAAGAATTGTGTAGTCAAATTTAGAAAATTCTTAGTTGTCCAAAGGTTACAAGCTTGTTACAAGTTTATCCTCTTTGGGAATACTATTCAGATTTGTATGTCTCTGTTCTAATATTGCACTCTGTAAAAGTTTCAGTTCAATTTTAAATTGTGCAAAATTATTTTCCCGAAAGCCTAAAAAAATAGTACTTTAATATTGTTCGGAATTTCTTCCAGCTGCTGTGGCAGAAACAGCCATCCTGTATATACTCCTGGTTTGTAAACACGGGAAACCATTACAGGGGGCTATGCTCGAGCTTTCGTTCGTATGCTAACCGTCTGCCTGACCACTCGAAAAGCACTGTTTGTAGGCTTGACACGTTTGGTGCCCTCACGTACAAAATCCTTTTAAGAAAATCTACTCGAGTGGTTGCAGGCGACCGAACTGAGGATATATCATATTAAACGCTTAAATAGCAGAAGCTATGGAGCAAGATTTCATTAAGTACAACTTTTTTAAGTTCTCGATAACATTGAAATAGAAGCTTACAATTAGTAAATTTTTTTATTAAATGTGATGCAACTCCTTTTTTGTGAGAGTATACTTTTTAAAACTAATTTTTGGCGCATAGTTAATCAATAATATTAATTCTGCACCTGCAATTTTAAAATTTAGATAGTATTGTTTTCACTGAGAGTCAATGACATTGAATGTTATAAGACATATTTTTTTTTTTATATTTGACTGAAGCATAACATATATGCCTTTTCAAAATCTAAGTAAATAACTGACAAAATACAGCAAAAATAGACATCATAATAAATAAGTAAAGCACTATAACTATAAAAGCTCATTATCGCGGTAAATTTAACCATATTGTATGATGCATCGCAGTATTTACGTGCCGAAATTCCCACCTTACTCCACATTCTAAATGGAATATATACACAATTGTTATTCGTCTGTGCACAGTTAAAACGGAGTAAAATAAAATTTAAATAATCGCTGTCGAATCACATATACAAGCCAGAAAGTTCAGGTAAATATTTTACTAACCAATTTTGTTTATTTCCACTATATTTGCTTATTATGTACAAACTAGAGAATCAGGTTCTAATAATATTTTATAGTTATGACGTCTGGTGTGTAAAAAATTACTAGCCGTATAATTTCACTGGTTAATTAACCTACCTGACAGGAATAAGTAACTCTTCTTGTTCAAACCTCAGCAAGCACAGAAAGTTCGGAATTCCAGATGCCGGCTGATGTCTTGCCGGTAATGGGCCGATGTCTTTGTGGACCAGCGGCTGACAGTTAGCTGTCATGTCGTAAAGACACCAGACCGCTATCGGTAAGATATCAAATAGACATCTTGGCATTAGCGAAGAACTTGGAGGGCTGGTATCATAAAAATGCCGGTGATGGCTGAATGTCAGTAAGGGCCGGTTTCACCAACCAAGTTTAAGCGATTTAATCTCGATTAATTTGGCAGTTAATCTCAATTGTAAGTTACATGTTTTGGATTTCACCAAGCAGTTAAACTCTATTATCTCGTCTTAAGCGAGATTAAATTTTAACAGCTCGATTTTGGCCGGGTAACTTTGCTATTCTCGCTTAAGTCCTAAATAAAATGACACAATCACTGTATAATTTGGTATATGAAGACAATACAGACGATAAAGACCACTCCTGTGTATCTGGCCTTGCCGTATTCGAGAAAAAAATCATTATTTTGACGAATATGATGATTTAGACTTCCGAATACATTTCCGCTTGTCAAAACAATCGGTCTATTCAGTTTTATGATACGTCTAGTACCTTCAGGTTAACAAAAACAACACAGACGAGAAAATAATTCAATAATTCTGTGTAGATAAGTATTATTGCCTTTACAACAATACAATTATGTAAATTATATTTGCTTGACCATCTTCCCCTGGTCTTTCTTTCTGGATTTGCTCCAAAGTCACCCACATGTACTTAGCCCGCCAAGATAGTATGACACACCCCTCCCCCTCAAGAACGTTTCACCAAAGTTTCGAAATGAAATAATTTCTACGTAAATAATAAACAAACACACATTCGGCAATCTCCGACAGGTGTTCGGGTATTTCCGACACAATTAAAGCAACTCAGCTCACACAATCCATCGTGCAGCTAAGTTTAACTAATCTCTGGTAATTTAACCTCGCTGTGTTGTTGGTGAAACGCTCACAGTTAACTTTTCATCGAGTTTTGTTAGTCTCACTTTGTGGCAAAGTTAAACTTCGTTGGTGAAATCGACCCTAAAGCAGTGGGCTGGTGGTGGTTGAGTGTCAAAAATACAGCTGCCGGTGGCTGCTGAGTCTCAGTAAGACAATGGGCTGTAACATTTGTTAATTGAATATTTGTTGTGGATATATATTTCATGTGATTTTTAAAGCTATAATTTAAAATTGAGATACTACTTGAAAGTTTGTTTTAAAAAGAATGTTCATATCATAGCTTCATTTCAAATCACAGTGAAATGTAAACATTTCCCTTTGGGTTAGATAATCTATGGAAGTTAATTTGTTTGGAAGTTTTTGTGGAGAAGTAATTTAAAATCCTGGAAAAAAATTGTGAATATCGAATTATATTTTTAAGATGTTGTAAAATGGCACGTTCGCAGGGAAAGAAACTACAAACTTCTTAGTTATGACTTATGCCAGTTAAGTACAACTTATTTAAAACTATTTATTGAGTATCAGTAGCTAAAAGATCCCTTTTATTTAATTTTCTAATTAGTTGCTTTGATGTATGTTTTCAAAAGTTATACCACGATAAACCTAATTAAAAATGAAGAGAATCTCATTAGCTCTACCAATATTTCTAAAAGAGCTAGACCACGCCATTTAATTTGAGCATCATTTTTATAAACAACTAGAAATGTTACATTGGCGCCTATAAATGTTACAGGGCTGGTGGTGGTTGAATGTCGAAAAGACAGCAGGCCACTGATGGCTGAGTGCTGAAAAAGACACCGGGTCGTTGACTGATGAGTGTCGGAAGACTCCAGACCATTTACGGCTGAGTGTCGGAAAAGACTCCGTGTTGTTGACGGCTGAGTGTCGGAAAAGTCAGTAGGCCACTGATAGCTGGGTGTCGAAACAATGAAGGGTAGGCAATTGCCAAACATCAACATAAAGGTACTCCCGAAAACTTTCACATGCGCTTTAGAAATGTATTTTCTAGTGTTTCGTACCTATTATTAATATGTTATTAATGTGTACTTTATATATATACTGTATTATATTTATGTTTCATGAATGGAATGCGTTGGGCTTGTGCCACAGATTCTCTTATTCCTAGTCCGTCGTATTTACCACTACACATAGCCACCTTGTTGGATTCTACAGGTGATGATTTTATACATATCAATAAGGAACTGCTTCTGGCATATGGATGATGTTAGCACGATTTTGCAGACAAGTTGTGTATTCTGGGATGGCTTATTGTTGATTAGCAGTCTATTTAACACCTAACTATTGAACTGTAGCCATGTGCCCTTTATACACTAGAAAATTAATAATTTATGCAATAATAACTTATTTTTAGACACAGGCTGTTAACCATCACAATGCAGATAGCAAATCAGTGTTCGTTCAGTGTTTCTAAGATATCATTATATTATGTCCTTTAAAAAATGCGGGTCGGTACCTTTCGCGCGACAGACAACCATTGTCTGAAGATAGGACACTATACTGTTAACAGCCCGGTCCCTTCTTGCCAATATATTTTATGTGTCCCTTAAAAAGACAACTAGTAAGTACTGTCTTTTCCGCGACAGATTACAGCAGTGAGAAAAAGCACACTGAACTGGTAACTGTCCAGTATCTTCTAGCCAATATCTTTTAAGTGTCTTAAAAAGGACAGTGGGCCGATGTATTTTTCATGACGGGTAGTGTAAATCTCAAAAAAAAAAAAAAAAAAAAAAAAAAAAAAAAAAAAAAAAAAAAAAAAAAAAAAAAAAAAAAAAAAAAAAAAAAAAAAAAAAAAATATCTCACTGTCAACTACACGCTATCTTTTATCATGCAGTCAATACATGATGACAGTTTGAACAGCAGGCGGATGTCTTGCCGATCGACATTTAGCCGCTGCTTTGTGTTTGCTTGGAGATGTGTTCTTTATTAAAAAAAATTACAATATGGTTAAAGTGCTATGAATTAAATGTCACTTACTGGAAAAGCGCAGGTAAATATTTTTGAAAAGTTAGTTATTAATTTTAGAAGTAAATTAGTTGCGGCTACTTTTGTACCTTTTCCTTGTTTCAACACTACAAATTGAAAATAGAAGAAAGTTTCAATGAGTTTAGGCAGAAAATAATACTACATAAATAAATGTTTTACTGAATTCTTTTTGATGTATTCATCTAAATAAAAAAAATATCCATACTTTGTGGCGACGTTTCGAAAATTATGTTTTGTCACATTAAGATTTTTCTGTAAATATTTAGAGTATTTTAATAATGCTGACGAACAGTTTAATCGCCCTGGTTGTTCACAAACACATATTTTGTAAGTCTAGTTATACATTCGAGTATCTGCCATCTTATCGAGAAACGGTTTTTAAACTTCGCACACTTACTTCGCATACTAGATAAAGACAGTTGAGCATTCCGATTTTCAGATAGGCCCGTTCGTATGCGAATCAAACCATTCGAAGTAGCTCGCATACGAACGCCCGAGCTGTATTTTCCAGTATAGGCCTCCAGATTTTCGTTCCAATCGGTATCAGTTGAATGCTGTCGATGGAAAGAGATACACTCTTTCCAATCGCGGTGTGGGGAAGTGGTCATTACTTCATCAGTCAGCAGTCTGAAGTGGGTAATCCACCACGAACCATAGGAGTAAGAGAGAGAGAGTGAGACATTTCGGTGGGCGCTTAACATGGAGAGTAGTTTAGTCATGCCGGTTTCGATACAGGAGCCTTAGTATGGTGCCCGCCCGAGTGTGGCGCCCCCACCCCCCAATATGCTGTGACATCACAGCCCCAGCCGCCATGTTGGATGTCCTTGACCATTAACCTGACCTCGTCCTTGACGTCATTGTCACAGAGTGTAAAATTACCTAAATTTTCCAAATTTTCGAAAATGTCACAAAAATTCTAAAACCTCTCAAAAAATTTAAAAATTTTGAAAAATTTTAGTGTCGTAAAATTCAAAATGTTCCAATAAAATTCCAAAAACTCCGAAAAAATGTACCTCTATCGAGTTTCCATCCTCCTTCTTGTTTCCTGAAACCATCTTGAGGTTTCTTCCGAGTCTTCCGAATTTTTTTTCGATTTTGCATTCCATTCTAATCCCGCACATATTTAAAAAAGAAAATTGTAAAAAAATTATCTTATATAAAAACTTTTTAATAAAAACTATTTTATTAAAAAATATATAAAAATTATTAATTGAAAACAATTGCCTACATATCTTACCCGGACGAGCTCCATTGACACACGGACTCCCCCAACACTTTTTACATTTATATAATAAGTCAGCATACCCCCCTCCTATTAAAAATTCCCCTTCCCTACCCTACGAATCGCGTATTTTAATTAGCTGTTAGTCATGTGATTAATTTCCCTCCCCTTCTTCCACTACATTATCACTTTCTTATCCCTCATCTAAACACTTTTATCTTTTTATTCTCTGTAAACAAGCATGTCATATATATCTTGCCAAAGCAGCTAGATGACCCTGAGAAGTAGGACCATCCATGGAGACTACGTACTGATCATCAGTTTCACAATTAATCAATATTTTTTAAGAATAAAATTTTGTTACAGTAATTTTAAAACTAAATTTAAATGCCTTTAATGAATACTACTTAAACATGATTTCATTCTTTGCTATATCCGATATATTCCCAATAAAATCAATCAACAAATTATTAAAAAACTTCTTGATTAGTATTTTTACTATAACCACACAGGCTTTATATCCTATAGAACTCCATCGACTACACGCACTCTCCTACCATCTTAGATTAACTTCTCCCAATTTCCGATAAAATCAATCACTCGTTTAACAAATAATAAATTATTTTGATACATACATATTCAAGACTCTTCGACTACTTCTTAACATGGCATGCACCATCCGAACAACACCACTCCAATCTAGAAAATGACATATCATTTCATATCCGCATTACTTATGTCAAACATGCCCCTCTTACACCCTCGCACCATCAACGCCCCCATCCCCCCCATACAACAACCACATCACCACAACCCCCTCACCACCACACAGCCCTTGTCACCCTTCCCCACTGCTCCAAATAAACCTCCACTCTCCGATAGTCCTGTCAGAGCCTGTCCGAACTGATAATCACACTCTTCTACGTTACATACATACAAATATGATTTTCTCTCTACATATCCACCACTTACATTACACGACAACTCACAACTATGCAAAACACATTAACAAATGTCATATCGTGGCCAGCTTCCATACCATATCAGCTATTTCAGTTTCGTACATTAAAATTTTTTTCTATCCTGTCTTTACTTTTTTTGCACAGTAAGCAATTAAATCGTATTAATTATTCTCGTCAAACTCCCAAGTTAAATAAAAATTATGTTTCCGCAAACATCATATTTTATTTACATAAAGTCTCTATAATCAACTACATGTAAAATGAACCACACAACCCTGAAAATATATCCAGTCTTCACTTTAAAATCATCACAGTCATGTAATTTATATTTCTCGAATAGCCATCAAGAAACCATTTTTTAGTGCAATCATTAACTTCGTGTGGTCACAACGCTGATCACTGAGGCATAGTAACAGAAACAACATATATGCTTCGTTGTTACGTCTGTCAAGGAAGTCCCATGTGCAGCCGTGGTCATTGTCATGACGGTAGTGGTCGCAATCACCGGCGAAGAAGTCACCATCAGAGGTGAAGCTATCGCAGTGCTAGATGAAGAAATTGTTCAACAGGAGCTTATATCTCATCGTAACTTATTCACTGATGTAGCTAAAATATTGCTTCTCTGCCACCATTCCCACTAGTTACAGGAAATAACGAAGACATCCAAAGTGAGTTGCAGTTATAGGAAAGTTACACCGCCTAGAACCCAACCAGAACCTTATACAGCCATCTCTTATTCATACAATTACATTAATGTCACACAGTGACACATGCATCGTCCTGATTGATTTTGCGGTACCGGATTAGTGTAATCGCACTCCACCTTACATTATAATTCTTAGCTCAGTGATTTTCCAACTCTTCTCAAAGAAGTCAAACTGAATTTTTTTCATACTCTTAAGAAACATACAAAAGTCCTTGATCAGTTTATTGCAAAATATGTCTTAAGACTACCTCAGAAACCCGACTCCTTCAGTACGAATACATTTTTATTATTAGTATCAGTAACATGTACATCCGTAGAAGCTTTAGCTTCACAACTTTTAATGTGTTCTTCGTAAACATCTTGTCACATTCTTTATTGACTTATAGGTGTATTAAAACACTTCAACTCTCGCTCCCACGTCTTACACCCCAGTATATAATAAGCCAATCAGTCCTCATTCATATAAGTTTTTCGTCTCATACAGCCTAGGGCACAGACGACTAAGATATACAGACTGTCAACGCCTAAGCTTTTCGTGTTACACAAAATTTTGTGTCGCCTTGGTGGTGAGGGACCGAAGCTCGGGATTTTGGAGGCCTGGATGGTAGCGCTGCCATGTAGGAGACGTCAGAAATAAATTCTTCAGACAGAAGGCATGTAGCTAGCTGACTGATATGCCAGATGTCGCTTTATATTGAAGGGACTTGCAAGGAATGTTCAGGGGGAAGGGGTGGTATAGTAGAGGGTTGAGACTCAAGATCGCATTAATACACAAAAAATATAAATATGTTAATCAGGGGAAGTTATCATTATAAATCCTTGCCTCAGGGGTTTTACAAATGTTGGACTTTTTGTAACAGTTTACAAATGCATATACAAACTGCACCAGTCAATCATATAACTTAACACAACCAAAATGCAACCATGTTATACCAAAAACAATAGCAGACACACGCTGTATATGGTATCATCCCCAATACATACATGTCAGTCAAAACATAGCTTATATTAATTCTTCGCTAAACTTTTTTAAGACACACAAACCTACATATTGTTCTCATCCATCAAACAAAACCAATCATCATCTAGACAAACCTACCTTCTTTATGCACTTAAACTACAACAGACATACTACTCAGTCAACCAAAGTACACAAGACACTGTTAGAACACACTATTGAAACACACGCAAAAACCAGTAAAATATACCTCAAACCAAACCAATCGGCCTGTAACATTTAGCAATTTGTTTCCGCAGTCACATAATTACTATTAACATAACTATTTTTGTACCTGAATCCCTGTCATGACTAGACAAACACGCTAAATGTAAATCACCAGGTTTTTTTAAAACAACTGTCATAATAATTTTTCATAATACTGAAATTCCATGACTTTGAATCATTGCACCAACTAATTAAATTCCGATGCTGTCTAGGCACTCAATCATAACGTAAGGCACATGTAATATATTCTGAACATCCAATCAGTCACTTACGTCAGTTAAGCTAAACAATTAATTTTTGGTCGTGCACATCAACATTATCCCATATTGTCACTATCCTGAGAGACAATAGGTCTATCATTCATAAATACTAGGATAATATCTAGTTATACATACCATGCTAAAACATTAAAGCATACATTATAAAACAAATCAATTGTATTAATTAAATATAACATTTGCGCAAATATACTAGTACATACACAATACTATACATATATTATTTTAAAACAATACCTGGATTTCCAATACTAATCTTCAAAGACAATACTTTCTAACCATAATATCTTCGTCCTGTACCTATCTTAGCTCAGCCATACAGACTTATAATCACACTCTCTCTATCACACACACACATGCAGAGCTAGTTCATGCAAGATCGAAACCACACATACACACACTCTTTCTCTCTCTTTTAATGTTATACAATCATCAACAAAAATTGTGTAGGATTTTTTTTTCGTATCTCCCTCCAAAACGATTAATTATTGTAGGTATTCGTTTCTAACAAACCACACTGAAGTAACATATCATCTCCAATAAAATAAAACATTGAGTTTCATACATTTATACCAGCTTGTCATCTTACCTTATTTCTCTGAAAGGTAACATACATTTAAGTTAGAGCTAATTCGTAATATTTCACTCATATCATACCAGTAGTATAGCACTCCAGACCGTACAGCCCTTATGGTTTTCAGAAAATCCTGTACCATATTCATTTCTCTTTACAGAATAGGTATAAACCAAGCTCAATAATTTTGGGATTATAACATACGACAAGACTCCATATATACTGTATTTATTTGAGTCGTTACTTTCGTGAGCGAGCAGGTAGCTACCTGAAAACTACATCTTGTAAGATGGTCTCAAATATGGTGCTCTGTGACGAAAGTATACGCGCCATTTCATTTCGTAACTATGGAGACTCTGTTCGTTTTCAGCATGCAAATGAACCCGGGCTTTGAAGATCTGCGATTCATCTTATAAAACTGCTCCACAATTGGGCATTTAAATTTACGCAACCTGTCACTCACTAATGATTAAACTCTTAAAGTCTTAATTATGTGAATGATCAAACTGAAATTGCAGTTCCTTGCGAGGTACTTGTCGCGTTTAGTGTCCGATAGAGATGTGGCCTCGAGTGTACCAGTGAGGCAGTCGCAAAGAACGTAATCTTTCAAAAGCGCTCTTAATTTCGCCAATATTTTATTTGCTATAATCATTCTGTTGTAGGACGTCACTTCAGTATAGTTCCCACTGCAAAGTTTATCAACACTATATGTTCGCGAAACAACTATTACGTCAAACTAACGTGACTCTATTCCCAATACAAATCGTGAAAGTACTCAGAAATCGGTCAACTTCCTCACAATTAAACTTTCGCAAATTATCCAAATCGATCGATAATAGGCAGCGCGAGCGTCCCTCGCGATCTCCTGCCCCGATCAAAACTTCCGAAAATTTAATAAACTGAAATTATCGCTGACTGTGCGAACCTCCTTTGGAAGGGGTCCACGGGCAACTGCCCGATCCCGCGTCAACACTCCCTGACAACCACAACCTTCGCGATCTCCACGTTTCTCAACTGACCAATCACCGACCTTCCCTGAAAACAGGCCACGCCTCGTCTCGGCGACTACCTCACGCCACAGGCCCTCCGCCATTTATTCTTTCAAAATTATTTAAATTATTTATATAAATCTTACATTGCATAATAACACAGATTTCCCACATACAATCGGATTCTTTTACTTTGGATAGTATTTAAATAGTACTTAAATACTATTCCATTTATCTTCACATTTGCCACCAGCATGGCATCTGCTTCTTCGATGCCATTTTGGAAAGTGGGGAGGGGGGAGAAGAAAATACCCTCGTTCCAAATTCTCTCGCTGTCTCTCAGAGTGATTTAAAAGGGGAAGTGGTTACACTACTGGAGCATGGCTGGGCCACCAACGAAGTTTCTTCGAACAAGCAAACCAACTCCTCTTACACTCACTTTGAGACTTCTTGGGGATGCGACAAGCCTCGGCGACACTTGTTTCGTGGCCCCTCGCAGGGCTCATATTTCCTTTCCTGTCCAGTGCTGGCTTCATCTCGACCCTCTCTCGAGGCTTACCAAAAACACTTTCATTTCAGTCTTTATGCTACACATCTATCCTAAATACATATAATTTATAAACATTTTGAAATTTCGGCCATCACACTCACAACATGATAATGTACTCTCGAATAAACTTTATGTTCATCTGTAATTTATATTTTAGTGAAAAAATACAGCAGGTACGTCCTATATACCTATACTCTTATTATTTATCACTGGCAAAACATGGAAGACTCTACCATAAGAACCTACTCCAAGACCAAGAAGAAAAATAAAAATATCAACTAGTCACCAATTCCTTTGTCAAACATAAAGCTTCAATCTTATACATTTTGTAACATATTAATTTTAATAAACCAGTTTCAGTCACATTTACCAGTAATATTTTCATTACTTTAAACATTCACATACGAGTCCCACTTTGCCTCTTAACACTGCATGCTTTCCATTTTTGTATTTAAGTTATAATCCCATCATGTACAGTGTTGTCTTGCGCGAACGAGTTTTTATTTATGCATTGTTCCGCTAAATCTTACCGAAAAATATTGACATCACACTTTTGTCTACATAAATCACTCTAGTGTCAGTACATTTCTCCACAGTAATTAAATGTTACACTGGGAAATAAATTATCTACCCAGGAGTCATTTGACTTAAAATTACGATTTTATAACAGTCGTGAATAAAATCATACAAAATAATCGTTTCTCAATAATCATATTCTGCATTTACAATAGATAAAAACTCTTTTGAAGTACATTTTCTGACGTGAAGGTTTAAACCGTGTTTATTCGCTTACACTGCACTACAGTTATCACATGAGTAAGTCTTGTAGGCAATACCGAATTTGTAGTTTCTGTCTTCATGCATGCATTCAGCACAGAATCGAGCCAACAGCTTGCCGCAATACTTACGTTCACACCCCGATGAACTAGAAACTGTTGCTTTGCATGTTTTTCTGTGTCTGACCAAGTTATCATTGCGATTAAACACTTTATCGCAGCTATTACACAGACAAATCTTGTACGATACACTAGACATACAGTGACTTTGTTCATGGCGACGAGAATTCGAGTGTGTACTAAAAGTTTTCTCACAGTATTGTTTAATGTTTATTGTCTTTTCAAACCCCGATTAATCCTTAAATAAGGATATGAGGTGGGTCATTCCTATACATTACAAGCAAACTAAACTATCTATAAGTAATGTACATAATATCACACATCAAAATATAAAACATATCCAGTTATAAAAACAACAAAGAAAACAATTTTATAAAAATTTAACATCCAAGTAAATATGTTAGTAAGCCTAATAGTTAGCTGGCTCACTCAGGTGTTCAAAGTATTTATTAACAGTATAAAACACATAAGTCAATAGAAAACTTTTTACATTACTTTTAAATCTAGTAGTGCTACCACTCCATCACTGCTCTCGATATACAGCTGGCAAAGAATTGAAAATTTTAATTGCAGAAAAATAAGGACCCTTTTGATGCATCACAAGAGACGTACACGGTACATGTAGTTTCCTCTCGGAACATGTTTTATAGTTATGAATACTACTATTAGGAGTAAAGATAATATAACAACACTGTTTCGGCGAAATAAGTATCTGATTTCCAGGTAACACTCCCGGCTGAATATCTGTTGCCTTCTTATTAACGTTACAGTTTTATACAATAAGTATCTATAAATGAATATGTCGATCTGCTTTCCATCACATCTATCGACTAATTGAGCTCAATTTTACATAGACAGTGCTTAAATACCACCGATCATTGTATGCAAGCTACTTCCATGATTCTCATGAACCAAGCTAGAAGCTGTGCAGCAATGTTGCTGACGTCGTGTACAGCACTTGTGTTAGGCTGTAATCATAACCTAATTCTGCTAGTTGCCATTAGGGGGCCTTAGTGCCCGAATGATCAGACTATTCATCTCCCCGGATTTTCGCGTGCATCATCTTGCCGGAGGAAGCAGTTGGTTGGCGGGTTTCCTCGTAAATCTCATTTTCCCCGCCCTTTAATTCCAATGCTGCACCATACACGCATCATGTCACCCTTCACCAGTGCTAAAAGACCTCGATGTTGGGTGCTGACAAAAATCTCTCACTCACACACAAGACACCATTCAGGTCGAGAAGTAATAGCTTCTTCGTCAATATTATGGCACATTAACCTACAGTAGTGTAAGATAACAGTTTCTTTATTGGACGTGTTACCTTAATTCCCATTTAAATACAACATAATCCAGAGTGAGCTACATCTTGTAATCTGCCATAACTCGCATGTGTAAAACCCTAATCATGGAGCACAGTCCAGTATAGCAGTATCCTGTTGTAGGCAAGTTGATATCAATCGTATCACGAAAACTGTTATACGAACATAAGAAGGCTATTCATTTTGTACGGTTACGAGAGCTTGGTTTCATTTGTAGTCAGCTGCTGATTGTTTGAGTTTTTTTATTTATCACTATACATTCCACAAAAAACTCGTCTGCGAGAGTTAAGAATTTTTCGTAAATATCTTTCCATACTTGGTACCATTATGATGCTACCATGTAGTCAGTAAATCTCTCAATGTATGGTGCGAGAAAACATTTATCGTTATTAGTTCTGCCCTAAACATCCATTTCCCTTTACATGCTCGAAGATTCTACAAGTAATATTCTAATTAGAGTTCGGTTTGTGCTAACCTAAAGTAAGCAGGTAAACTACTCACGACTCAATCTCACGTGAGTACACTAATAACAAATAAGTGACTAAAAAACTTTATCTCTTATTATATTAAAATAGAAGTGAACATAATAAATGTGACTGCCCTGGTAGCTCAGGGGTAGAACATTTGGATTTTAACCTAATGGTCCAAGGTTCGATCCGCTGCTAGGACTATATTATTTTCTCATTTTTGTTCGAGCAATCAACTAATCATCAGTATATTTGTATACATGAAAAAAGGTTTCTAACCAGTAGATTTTTTTTCAAACACACGTAGCCATCAGACAAATATATTAAGAAACTTTCAAGAAAGGAATACACTTAAGTAGCTTATATATTTTTGTATGTGTACACACACACACATATATATGTAGTAATAAGAAATATATATACACAAATTTGCAATAATAGTATTGAGAAAGCTCAGTATATGCAAGCATACATATATAAATACATATACATATATATATACATACATAAACATATATATACCTACATATATATACCTACATATATATATATATATATATATATATATATATATATATATATATATGTTTATATATGCTTGCATATACTGAGCTTTCTCAGTACTATTATTGCAAATTAAGTAGCTGTATATATTTCTTATTACTATATAATACATGTATTCTGTTCACGAATGTTCTGTAAAGACAAGATTAGATTTCTAGTGTTGGCAAAAAGCTCAGCCTAACATACGAGACGGAGTAGGAAAACTTTGATCAGTTTATTGTATGTGCTCAACCATGAGCCATGTTAAGATTAATTTTTACACTGCATTAAACATGATAATTTTCCTAGGTTGGGTTATTGGTTCGAGCCTCCGTGGATGCATAAAAAAGATACACGCTACTTGTTCAGAATTTAAATGAAATTCAACAGGGTGTGTTTTTTCAAATCCAAGCAGTCTTTTGCGAAATATAGATTTATAAAGTCACAAAGTTATGTTTTTAATATTCTCTACTATATATGTTTAGCTGGCTCTAGTAGCGAGTGTTGCAACACGTTCTGCCCTCCCCCGAGACACGCTACCGGCCAGAGGTGAACTGTGATCAGTCTCTCTGTCTCTCTCCCTGTCTCTCTATCGCGCATGCTTCAAACAGCCTCCTCGCGAATGAAGTAAATGAATATTAAATTTGCTCGATCTGAATTTTTAAAATTACTATGTTATTGAAAATAATATAATATAGGTGTTAGTCTCTCACTCTTAAAATTTTTTTTCCCACAACTTTTTGCCTTGACAAAATACATTACATTAAAAATCGTATTTTAATGACACTTCTGTAATTCAGAGTGGTTAGAATTATGATGGACTCGAATATTAATGTGCAAGGTAAAAATTAATCGTAGTTATGTTTAAATAAAAAAAAATTACTGAAGATTCTTCATACATTTTTGGTTGTACTGTAATACTTGTTTCTGCATGAATTTATTTTCTTTTAAGTTAGGTTTTGTGTCTGACTATGACATGCATGGTTAGGGTAGAAAGGAGGGGTCGGGTTTAGTTAAGATGGGTAGTGTAGAAATGTCTGTTCTGTATATTAGTTATGCTTCATTAGTTGGTGTAAACAGTTATATATATATATAAAATTGTTTAAGAATGATTAAGGTGAGCGAGAGAATTTGGTCAGCGACCAACATCGATAACTTTAGCACTGGATGAATGGTTTGGTATAAGTCTGACTGAGATGGGAACTTGAAAGGAAATACATATGTATTAGAACTGGAATATATGTGGAAACATTTCTTAAAGGTATGAAATTATGAAATTAATTTCTAATTTACCTACTATGTATGAAATTGAATGAAGAAAATATATGTAGCTGCATACATAAACACTTTTACTCCTGCTTATTAGTATAATACTGTATAATACATTTTACATACATAACATATATTATGTCTGTTGTTGGTGAAAAGTAAACGTCTATACTGGACAAGACCTTTCATCTTGAATGGTGATGATTCTAACTAGTGGAACCTTACCTTACCATAGGAAGAATGATACAAGCTACTGGTTGAGCCGTACCCTTCAACAGTAACGTCTTTCGGTAAGGGGCGAGATGCATTCTCAGAAAGTAAAACGTTGTTGTAATTTACAGTGATAAAAATTGAATCTCTTGGTTTGTACGTCCAGATAAAATACAGAGTCAAGATACGAACTACTGAATGGTTGCTTTCCTTTATCTCACATACGATATTTTTTAGTGATAGCAAAGACATCTGAAACTTATGAATACACTTGAAAACTAAAAATGAAATGTGGTCACCAGCTTGTAAGCAGGACTGGATGTAAGACAACAAGATTTAAGGTAAAATTAAAACTTATATTTATAACTGAAGTAGATATACGAATAGCACCCGTCAGGAGACGTGATAATTTAATGGTGAAGAGGTAACATCACCACCAATTAAGATGGAAAATATTCGTTCATGTACATACTGCATGAAGGTATTTATGAAAAAAAAAATATGTTTGTGAACATAATGACTTCAAAGTGTTATTGGTAGTATGTACCAGTGAGAAAACTACTGCACCTGGTTTGGACAAGTCAGCAACTACAAAAGTCATAAAAGTTAGTATTTGAGGTGTCATCTCTTTAGCTAAAATCCGTTATTTAAGGAAATTGTGGCCGTTACGAAGCTACGGTTTAGCTTCGTGAGAACCGACGTTAATACCTTCTAGACACCAGTGCAATTAGTGCGACAAGACATTTGCGTATGGATATGCTGCATGGAAACAAGGAATAAGTAAATGTAAAACAAACCTGTGTTGTGGAGCATATCGTTGTGGAAAGAGCCATATACCGTATGCTCCTATTGATAATTTAAAGAGTCAATATAAAGTATGTAAATGTCACAATATTTTCCCTGCAAAGCAACAAGATTAGATGACGGAATGAACTTGAGAAAAAATTTAACACACTACGAATGATGTGTTAATGATGAAGTCACCAGAAACTTCTGTTTCGTATGTGAACTGCCCGGAAAATTAGTTAATGACTTCAAGATACTCACATCGATTCTGTGACACGAATATGTTCATGTTGACAAGCCAGGTGGTATGAGAAGAAAAAATTGTATGAATAAGGACTGATTGGCTTATTTTATACTAGGGTGTTAAAAGTGCGGTTGCTAGTTCAAGTGTTTTAATACGTCTATTAGTCAATAAAGAATGTGACAAGATGCTTACGAGGAACATATTAAAAGTTGTGAAGCTAAAGTTTCTACGGATGTACATGTTACAGACACTAATAATAATATTTTATTCGTACTGAAGGAGTCGGCTTTCTGAGGTAGTCAAAAGACATATTTTGCAATGAACATAGCAAGGACTTTAGTACGTTTCCTAACAGTATGAAAAAAAAATCAGCTCGACTTCTTTGAGAAGAGTAGGAAAATCACTGAGTTAAGAATAATAATTTAAGGTTGGAGTGCGATTACACTAATCCGGTACCGTAAAATAAATCAGGACGATAAATGTGTCTCTGTATGACATTAATGTAATTGTATGAATAAGAGATGGTTGTATAAGGGTCTGGTTAGGTTCTAGGCGATGTAATTTCCTATTACTACAACCCACTTTGGATGTCTTCGTTATTAGCTGTAACTAGTGGGAATGGTGGCAGTAAAGCAACATTTTAGCGACATTGGTTAGTAAGTTACGATGAGATATAAGCTCGTTTTGAACAACTTCTTCATCTAGCACAGTGATAGCTTCACCTCTGATGGCGACATCTTCGCCGGTGATGGCGACTACTACTGTCATGACAATGATCACGGCTGTGCATGGAACTTTCTTGTCAGACCTTACAATATATATGGCTGGGTCAACTACTAAGCATAGATGTTGCTTTTGTTACGATCCCATAGTGATCACGTTTGCATTGTGACCGCACGAAATCGATGAGTGCCCTAAAGAATGGTTTCTTGCTGGCTAATCGAGCAATATTAATTACATGACTGTGATGATTTTAAAGTGAAGACTAAATATATTTTCAGGGTTGTGGTGTTTATATTTCATGAAGTTGATTATAGAGATTATATGTTAATAAATTGTAATGTCTGGGGAAACATAATTTTTATTTATCTTGTGAGTTTGACGAGAATAATTAATACGATTTAAATTCTTTATTGTGCAAAAATGTAAAGACAGGATGGTAAAAAACTTTAATGTATGAAACTGAAATTGCTGATCTGGTATGGAATCTGGATAGTTACATGACATTTGTTTATGTGTTTTGCACAGCTGCGAGTTGTCGTTTATATGTAACTGGGGGCTATGTAGAGAGAAATTCATATCTGTATGTATGTAACGTAGAAGAGCGTGATGATCGGTTCGGACAGGTTCTGACAGGACTATCGGAGAGTGGAGGTTGATTTGATGCAGCGGGAAGGGGTGATAGTGGCTGTGCGGTGGTGAAGGGGTGGTGGTGATGTGGTTGTGGTACGGGGGATGAGGGTGGTGGTGGTGCGAGGGTGTAAGGTGGGCGTGTTTTACATAAGCAGTGTGGATATGAAATGATATGTCATTTTCTTGGACAGAGTGGTTTTTTTCGGATGTTGTACGCCATGTTAGAAAGTAGTCGAAGATTCTTGCATATGTAAGTATCCAGAATAGTTTTATTATTTTTAAACGATTGATTGATTTTATCGGAAATTGAAAAAAAAGTTAAGCTAAGTTGGTAGGAGAGTGAGTGTAGTCGATGGAGTTCTGTAGGAAATAAAGTCAGTGTGGTTATAATAAAAAATATTAATCAAAAAGTTTTTAATAATTTATTGATTGATTTTATTGGCACTCGATCGGATATAACATAGAAGGAAGTCATGTTTAAGTAGTATTCACTAATATCATTTAAATAGAGGTTTAAAATTTGATATAACAATATATTAATTTACATAAATATCCATTAATATTGAAATTGATGTTCAATACGTAGTCTCAATCGACGGTCCCTACTTCTCACGTTCATCTAGCTGCTATGTCAAGACACATATAACATGCTGGTTTATAGAGAATTATAAAGGTATTATTGTTTAGACGAGGGATATGAAAGTAATAAATTAGTGGAAAGAGGGGGAGGGAAATTCACCACATGAATAACAGCCAATTAAAATACTTGCTGGGTAGGGTAGGGAAGGGGAATGGATAATATGAGAGGGGGTATGTTGACTTTATATATGCACGTAAAAATGGCGGGTGAGTCAGTGTGTGGATGGAGCTCGTCCAGGTAAGAATGTCGGTAGTTGTTTAAAATTAATAATTTTATATAAAATTTTTTTATCAAATATTATTTTTTAAAAAAATTTAAAAAATAAACATGATTTTATGAAATTTTTATTTATTAAATATGTGAGGGGTTAAAATGGAATGTAAAATCGAAATTTTTTTGGAAGACTTGGAAGAAACCTCAAGATTGGGGCAGGAAACAAGAGGGTGGACAGAAACAAGAGCGAGGTACATTTTTCGAAAATTTTTTTCGAAATATTTTGTAATTTTATCGGAACTTTTTAAATTGTATGAAATTAAATTTATGGAATTTTTTGACATATTCGTAATTTTAGAAAATTTTGACACTCGGTGATCTTGATGTAAAGGTCAAGGTCAGGTAAAAGGTCAAGGTCATCCAACATGGTGGTTAGAGCCATGATGTCACAACATGTTAAGGGGGGGCCGTCACACTCGGGTGGGCACCACACTCCGTTTCCTGTGCCGAAACCGGCATATCTATACTACAATCGAGGTATTTAGAGCTGGTGAGGGGTGACTTGAGGTTAGTAAGGAGCAGCGTCGGAAAGAAGGGGCGGGGAGTACGATAGATCCCCGAAAAATTCCGCCGGTCAACGTCATAGTCCACATGCGAAAATCCGGGGACCGACACCACCGGGAATCAAACCCGGATCGCCTTGGTGGGAGGCTAATGGTCTGACTATTCGGCCACCGCGGCTCCACGAGACATAGGAGCATGTTTTCGTATGTTCTGAGACAAGAGCCGGGGGGTTGATTTAGGGCCAGTTGGTGGATTTGAGGAGCCGTATTTTGACGTCATGGCCTCCCACCATTGTGAGACATTGACATCAAGGTCACAGAAGGTGTAATTTCCAAAATTTTCCAGAATTTCGAAAAATATCCGAAAAAACTCCAAGGAATAATATATTTTAACATCTGTAAACTTTATGCGCAGAATCAAAATGTGAGTATTTTTTTCATTCGGAAAATTTTCCATTTATGTACATTTTCTGGTTTCATGCCCTAATTTTTTTCTAAAAACTGTTTTTTTTTTATTTTTTACTCGAAAGTAGAACATACTACCTCATAGTGCTATGTAAAAAAACGTCCGATGATAAAATATCTACTCGGCAAAAAAATGTCATCCAATTTTGGAGAGTAGTTCAGATTTTATTGATTATTGAGTATTCCAGTCGTCCGCTCGAAATTGTAGGCCTACCATTCCATGCCTCTTAACGGGCCTGTGGAGAAATTCTGCTAGTTTGCGCCACTGGTTCTGTGCAGGTAGCAGGCTGTCGCGTGAATATCCATCTCACAGTCGTGTTTACGCTCTATTACGAGAGGATTCCCGAAAGTGATAAGATCT
Organism: Medauroidea extradentata; assembly: GCA_003012365.1. Classification (NCBI taxonomy): domain Eukaryota; kingdom Metazoa; phylum Arthropoda; class Insecta; order Phasmatodea; family Phasmatidae; genus Medauroidea; species Medauroidea extradentata. The sequence goes on from PNEQ01084545.1 coordinate 97,554, forward strand.
TGAACGCAACAATGACCTGTAAAAGCTACCTGGGGACAACTGCCACGTTTTTCGAAAAATATAAATCCTTAAACCAGTTTAAAGATGTCTCGGTAATGCTTGGCGACAACACCAAATCATTGTACAAGCCCGCTTTATATTGATAATTTGAATCGAGCTATTAACGTTTCTTTAGTTGTAATGTTAGCATTTTAGTACACAATTTAATTTATTTTTTAATACATTTACATGCCATGCAACTTTTCATAAAAATCAAAGAAAATAAATTTATTTAATACGTAAGAAAATATACAAATTCCAAATTTTACAACTTTTCTATATGTAGTCAAGTACACAATGTATTAAAATACAATCACTAAAATTAATACTTCATTATACTGCCTACTATATTATTAGGCTAAAATTGTGGTACATAGCCAATCTAAAAAATACAGTACGTATATAGTTAACATTTTAAAATTCTAGTTGAGACGGGGAGTTGAGGGACCCAGGAATGCATATGCGGAGGAACTGAACGTTAAAACTGGGAAGTTTATATCGCCTCTACTTAAAGCTAAACAAGTGCCACATTTTTTTCTTTGTAGTGAAGATATTTTACTTTTTAAAGCATTTTATAACAAACCTATTGATATGCTCTTTGTATAGTCTGTACAATGTATAGGCCTACTTTATTAGCATTTTACTAAACACACGAAAATAAATACCAAAATACAACATAACCGAAAGACTACATTTCGCTTGTTCATTCCCGTACATATGAAGTATCAATTTTTTAAATTTAATTTCCAAATTTCCATGTGTATCGGTATTACAATATCGTAAAAGTCGCTTGTTTCCGACTAAGTCCTGGCCAACGAAGCTGTAGGACGTGACCGATGATATCTCGAAAACAAATTTTCCTGCTGTTTTTCACTCCCATAAATTTTCGAATTTATGAAAAACTTGTTTTTAGATATTTGCTTGCATACATTTTTGAATAATAAACTATAACGATAGCTTTTCGTGTTAATGAGACAGGTGATATTAAGGACAAGACGAAGACGCATATTACGAGTTTCTCCTCTTTCAGAATAACGATAACTCAGCAGGTTTGTGAGATATCTAGGATATCGGGAAAATTCATTTTACCCCCTTTCTTCCCTTATTGTTTACCTATACAGCAAACACAAGCCTTGCTTAAATTTTTATACGTCCTAGGTTTAAGGGTAAAGACTGTGCGCTGATGAATGAGTGTCTAAGTGGGGCACCTCAAACCCACCAAAGGGAAACTATGGCATCGGCATCGGAAACTTCAAATACAATAGTTTATAATCGGTCAACTGCCTATAATGCGCGTGCATCATCATTTCAGCCTATCTCCTCCTTCCCCTTCTCGTGGCATCATAGTTGTGCGCTTTGTAAATTAAAGTGTTATGATCACTTACTTTAACATAGATGTTGGGAAACAATGTTATATTTATTTGCTCGATAGTCATCTGCACTGCCCGATTCACAAACAAACTTATCCTCGTCACAATAGGTCTCTACAAGGACACCAGTGCATAGAAACGGCGTGTTAGAGAATAGGCAGACACGCAATACATAAATTACCGCGATATTTAATCAAGTCTAAGAGATTTGGGGCTGCAATTCATAATTCGTATTTTCACACCGTTAAATATCGAATTTAGAATAAAAATATGAAAATAGCTTGACTGATTTTATGTAAGCATTACTTTGAAGTGAGAATCACCCCAATACTTAAACTGGTTTAAGAGAAATGGAGAAATAAATGAGAACACGTTTTACTTTTTTTAACCTCTTAGTTTAATTTAGAAAAGTCGAATGAAGGTATTTATACCTACATAAGCATCAATCTGAAACAAAAAATAATCTCGATACCTCAACTGGTTTAAGAGAAATGAAGAACTGATTATATATATATATATATATATATATATATATATATATATACATATATATATATTGTAATTTTCGAATTTGGAAAAAAAAAATATCTTCTTAGTAGCTGCCTACATCGCAATGTGGTTTCAACCCTAAATGTCATGTCTCTTAGTTCAGCGGTTTGGGTTATGCGTTGATGAGTGTGTGGAGATGAGTAGGCCACTTATTTTATGCTATAGAATACTATTGAAAAATCATATTTTATATATATTTATTATATTGTATAGTTTACGATTTAAAGCGGCTTTCAGTTCGGCGCACAAATTATAAATATGGCCAACATTTTAGACCAGAGTCACCTAATTTTTGGGTCAATTGGACGTATTGCTCTGCTAAACAGATTGCTATTGTCCTAAATATTAGTCTATGTTTAAAAACGAAACCGACATTGCAATGATTAAAGCATATTCTGCATACATGGATCTCATTTTGACATAAAACTCGAAATTCAATCCTCAATTTAAAATTTTAAAGAAATTCGACATTTCACGCTACTCTAACCCCATTCCGAAGTTCAAATAACAAGTTACAGGAACTTTTTAAACATTACAGAAGGCACGGCTATGATTAATAAGCAACATTAAAAAATATAACTAACAATAACATGCACAAAATGGCTCGTAACTTGTAACACGCAAGACACCGAATTATTATTCTGTATTTTTCGTCAGACTTTCCAGCTACATCCTCAATATTTTATGGCATAATAAGGACATTTAGCATCAGGTATCTCAATTGTTGCAATTTTCCACTGTTGTGAAAAATTTACTCCGAATAAAATGATTTTAATCAAAAACCAAGAAACTGGTATTGATGAATAAGCCAATGCAAATCATACTATGTTGTTCGTTTGCAGACACTCGCTTGAAAATAGATGCATATGTTGTACTATGTAATAAAGCATTCAATATACATAATTTTTTACACTTACTCAGCACGCAGCATTGTTCCTGTTTCCTTTCAGCGATTCATAACAAATTTTTACGAACTTGCTAAGAATTTTGATAAAATTTTGTCAAAATTTTTATTCAAAATAACTCCACTATTATATACGTAATTTACTGATTTTAGTATATTGTCGATTATGATTTTCTCTTTTTGTGTACAATAAATTATATGCATACACTTACGATAATGTACTCTTCTTGTTTTTGCAGACATTCGAAGTTATGTAAAATTAGACTTTCATTCGCAGGTACTTACAGTTTCACAACTTTGGAAAGCCAGTGGTTCAAAAAATTTCAAGAATGTAATAGTTACACATGTGAACAGAAAATACTAGAGTGTCTTGACAACTAATCTAAATTAGTCAAACTAACATGATGAAAAACAATGCATAATTCGTAATAACTTACTAACTTCGATAATAAGTAACATTATGATATAATGCGTAAAATGATAGAGCGGGACACGAGCAATATTCTATAACACTCTATGAACATTTAAATTTTAGCTGAAGAAGTGCATGGCAAACTTATTTTAAATTAAATAACGGTATAGTATGAATTTTATTACTGCAAAATAAATCTCTGTTAAAAAATACTTCGAAAATTATCTCTGTATTGCTTAAAAGTGTTTATGTGTCTTGCAAAGAATATTTAACTGCACCTGCTGAAAGTCGGTATGAGGATATTGCAATATAGGTTTCAAAGTGCATACTGCGGGTTAATGTGAGGGCAATTCATAAATTGTAAAATTTTAGAATAAGTATGTAGCCGACCTAAAATCGAACAACTTAATTAAAAGTTAAGTTCATTTTCGCAGTTTCAGGTATAGAGAGTTGCAATATTTGGTCTGTGTTATTATGTGAATTATAGCATTCATTAATCAAAATTTATATAACACATATCAGTAGTATATTTTGGGGGAGTTCGGCACGAGGTGATGGGGTTCGGAGCCTCGGAGCCACTGATGATGTCACTGCCGCCATCTTAGATGACGATATTTTCCCGTTTTTACCTCAAAGTTTATATTTTACCTCATAATCATTAAAAATTCCCGTTTTCCCTCAAAATTTCCCTTTTTTCCCTCAAAATTTCTCGAATTTCCCTTAAAACTTTCCCGGAAAATTAAACAAATATTCAAAAATACCGTACTGCTCAATCAGGCTGAAGGAGGCTGAATATGGAGTAATAGCAGCCTGAATGAGCAATATTTCCCATCGACTATCATGTTTCCGACATCCATCTTGTCCGCGATACCTGTCGTCAATTATTTCACTTAAATGTAGGCATCCTTCTTGAAGGGGTTTCTTCCTATTCTAGCTATTCCCGAACAAGTTTCAATAAAATCAATCAAATAAACTATAGGGGTTTTCTTATAATCTTCCGAAATTGTTTCGATTTTGCATTCCTAACACCCCCACTCACACTTCATGATGTACAATCAATATTTCAGTATAATTTATTTAAGTAATAAGATATACCACACCTAAACAGGCTCCTCCACACTTCCCCATGCAAATAACCTAATCCTGACTCATTTTTTTAGGGATCACCGAACGATTTGCAATAAATCCAATAAATTAAACTACAGGGTTTTTTCCGAGTCTTCCGAATTTTTTTTCTAATTCGCACTCCAATCATACCCCATGCATGCCTCATAACAAAAAACATATTTTTAGTAAAATTTATTTAAGTCATTAACTATACCGCACCTGCACGAGGTACCCTAACCCTTCCCCACGCTAATAACTTAAATACAACTCCAATCTTAGCTATTCCCAAACGTTTACTGTAATATCCAACAAATTAATCTATAGAAGTTATCTCCGAGTCTTCCGAAAAAAAACTTTGATTTTGTATTCCTATCACTCCCACTCACACTTCTAAATTAAAAACATATTTAGTAAAAATATTTTAAGTAAATAACTATATCACACCTGGATGAGGTCCCCCACCACATCCCCTAGCTATACCAGAATGATTTCAAATAAATCCAATCAAATAAAGTATAGGAGGTTTCCCCGAGTTTTCCGAAAATTTTTCTAATTCACATTCCTACCAACCCCTACTTACACCTTATACAGAAAATATATTTCATTTTCAATTAAATTAAAAAATAACCAACACTATATGTCTAGACGAGGCTCCCTTAGTACCCCACCATTCTTTACACTCAAGTCACTCACAGACACCTCCCCCACCCCTCATCAACACCAGCCTTTTCTAGCCTTACCCTTCTTCCCAAGTCACCACATGCATGCTAATCATGTGCTCATCACCTAACACTACTCCCCCCATTCCATGATATCATCCTGTACCACACCCCCCTCCTCCAGAGTCAGCACATACATGTGTCGCAGTATGGTGCAATACTAACCTTTGTACTTCCCCCCTCACTCCCCCATCACATTAGTCGTCACATTCCTGAGACGTGACGTTATATTGGTGTCACAACGGGGCGCAACTCTGTAGATGACTTTGAATATCATTCTCGCGAGCACATTTCCCCCCGCATCCCTTCCACCCCCACTCTTACCAACCCTAACCTTGCTGTACCCAAGTTGTCTCCTATGAATACATTTAAAAATTAGGGGTTTCCCCGAGACTTCCAAACAGTGTTTTATTTTGCATTCCAATCAGGACCCACTCATATCTAACACAGATAAACTATTTTGCAGTAACATTAATAAAATAAGTAACTAACCATCATATCATACCCAGACGAGCTCCACTGAACACACCGGACCCACCACCCTATAACCATAATAACGTAAATCAGACTGTCATCCTAACTATACTGTAAAATTTCAAATATTATTCAAATTGGAAAAAAAAATGCTCCAACTATTCCGAATATTTTAGCAACTCTACAGTTCCAAGCATACCCTTAACGTACTTCGAAATAACAAATATTAAATGAAGTAAAAATTCAACACAACTTACCCAGGCGATCTTCATTAACAAACAAGCTTCCTCTACCATTTCACCCCGAATATGATTACTACTGTAATTATTTACTTACGTGTATACAGATATCTTAACATCGATTACATTAAAAAGCAACCGACACTTTATACTCATGCAAACCTCTTAGAACAGTAGCATAACCCACAACAAATTTTTTACATTGTTCCGTTTGTTGGCACATGCTCATTTGTTTACTTATTTTGTTTTGTCTAGTTCGTCTATTCGTTGTGGTAACTATATATATATTTTTTTTGGTAAAGTTACTCCATCACAACACTGTATATTTCTTTAATATTCAGTGAAATTGTAATAAAAGTAAACTGCTTATTATTTTATAAAGAAAATTTCAGGCAATTTTTTATGTTAAGTTAATGCTGTGTTGGATAATTATGGAACAATTTTTGTGTACTACTTCTGACCAAGCCTAATCATGATCTGATCACATTTGTTTTCAAATGAATCAAACAAATTTTTTTATTTGTAAAATATGAATTAAAATATAATATTTTGATTATTAAAATATGTGTGTGTTTTAAAATATTATGTTGGGAAGTATTGTTCGATACTGTCGAAATACTATTATGGTATGATCTTTGAAAGAACTGTGCAATTGTAGTGCATGACTGGATTCAGTTTCTTGGACGTACACGGTGTTCCTGAACCCTGTGTGTCTACCTGATGACGGGAACAGATTTCAGTTCCCGAAACGTCGTGACACTGTCTGTCTGGAAAACTACTGGGTTTTGTTTCGTCTCTTCATCGTGTCGTTTATCTTTTCTGTATATGTCTGTTATCTGTTGCGTTTTGTCTCGTCTATTTGTTGTGTCTTTTTGTTATTTTCTGTTTGTATGATATCTGCTGTGTTTCTTGTTTCATCTCATCGTTGTGTCGCATGTTACTTGGTTTTTTATTTTATTTGTTATTATTTTCATTTATTATCTGTTTGTTCATAGTTTCTATTTGACCCGACTCCATTTTGGAATTTCTTGTTGTGTATGTATCTTGATTACTAAAGCATACTCTGCTTGTATTATGGTTTTCTTTAATTTGTTTAGTTTTCTTTGACAGTCATTCAATTTGCAATGGAGTACGTCCAAGAAACTGAATCCAGTCACTATTTTAGTAACATCAAGTAGATACGACTCTATGCCGGCCTATAACCTCTAGGCATTCCTTTGTCTCGACCTTGTTGTTTCTTACACATCATGGCGTAAACATCAGCCAAAGGCTTAGTGCTCTGTATCGTTTTTGTAAAGTCGTAATCCGACAAGATTTCCGCCTAGGGTGAGTTTATTCTTTCAATTTATTATCTTTTGCGGCCTAGTGTTACATTGTTTTCTGGCTTTCGTCGTTAAAAATTTTATTTTGTTTGCTTGTTTAATGTAGCGGTCCGCGCCATGCGTTTTCAAATCTTTGCTATGTAGAAGAAAAGGAAGCCTATTGTATTTGAAGGATTTTCTTGTCTACATCTACCGATGTAGAAGTAACATTATTTCTACTCGTCCTTTTGCTGTACCGTCATCGGTAGCCACGGGCGAGATGGAGAAGTAACATCTTTCGATGGTGATTAGAGTGTCCCCATGAAGGACAGCCAGGGAAGTCCAGCCTATATATATTCCTTCTCTCTTCCTAACTACTTGATGTGCACACAGCACTAGTCATTCAGATTTGAGACTTTGTATTTACTATTCGATCACAACCTCTGCAAAATTCATTGAACCACGAATATTTAAAAATTTGTTAAGTATGTAAAATTAAAATGCAAGCTCTTTATTAATTTTTGGGGATCCCCTTGTTTAATTTATTTATTAGGATAGTCTTAAGCCATTCATGCTATCCTTGATTTGTTAATGTATTGATTAATTTACAAACACCAAATACTCATTGTGCAAAGATTTTATTACTGTTCTAATCAACTAATCAAGGTATTAAAAATATTATTTTCTGAATTATTATTACAATTTTATTTACTAGACCTAACTCATTTGATAAAGTTTAACATTCAAAGGTTCTCATGCTCCTAAATTAAAATTAATTTTTGTATGTTCTCTTAAATCAATAATTTTTAAAGTAAAGTGTTGGGGAAAGGAGTCTCGGCCCTTTCTCTGACCTCTATTTAGGAGCACCCATCAACAACTTGTGTCCACAATAGTGCTGTTTTCCCCTTTCTTTGCTTAGTTGACCTGGGAGCTGTCTTGATCGGTTTACCCTATTGGTTTACCCTTCCTGGAGCTCCTATATTTGTTGGTAAAGTTTGGGGAAATTCCACCATACAATACAAAATGGTAGCAGAGCATGGTTTCTATATTTCTCCGCGTGATTTCGATGCAGTTTAACGATTCTGATCATGTGATTGTCACATGCAAACTTGTCGGACTACGGCATTACTAAAACGATAAAGAGCACTAAGCCTTTGGCTGATGTTCATGCCATGATATGAAAGAAACAACAAGGTCGAGACAAAGGAATGACTAGAGGTTATAGGCCGGCATAGAGTCGTAGCTACTTGATGTTACCAAAATAGTATTCCGACAGTATCGAACTAACATAATATTTTAAAACACGCATGTGTTTAAATAATCTAAATATGAATTTTTAATTTAAATTTTACCAATAATAAAATGTGTTTGATTCATTTGAAAACAAATATGATCAAATCATGATTAGAGTTGGTCAGACGTATTACACAAGTATTATTCCACTATTATACAACAATGCATTAAGTACATGTATATAATTGCCTGAAATTTTCTTCATAAAATAATAAGCAGTTAACTGATTATATTACAATTTCACCAAAGATTAAAGAAATAAACAGTGTTGGGGTGGAGAAACATTGCCAAAATAAATAAATATGTATATTTTCCACTACGAATAGACGAACTAGACAAAACAAAATAAACAAACAATTGAGCATGTGACGACAAAGGGCACAACATGAATACAATAAGTCACTAACAGGCAACCGAAACCACTCCCCTCGCATTGTTACCACTAATCTTTTCCTTTTACTTCTCTCCGCGAGTAAGTGCATACATGCTCAGAACATGTCCATCACATGGCCAATTCATTTCCAGCACATGAACCCTCCTCTACAGATGAGTCACAGTTTCATTATGTCATCTGATACTGCTTCTCAACAATCTGACACATACATAGGTCGCAGTATGGTACAACACCAACCATTGGAACTCCTCCTCCCTCTCCCGCCAACCTCGGAAACACGAAACATTTATGTATCAACATCTGTACTCTCGTAGAGCACTGCAAAACAGCACCCTACATGCAACAACCACTATAAGCATGGAAACATACTATTACTACACCCAACATCGCGGATAAAATTGCATTTTCACGACATGTATACCCAAAAATAAATAAACTAAACCATAAACATAACCGAGAATTCTAAAGAATACTTCGGAACAGACATTTTACATACAAAATAATAGTCTCACAATTTTCCAGCAATATGCCAGAAACAACTCGCACATATTTAACAGCTTACATATAGGTACGATAGAAACTAGGTACATACCACTGGGTAGAATTTAACGTACATTTGCTTCACTACCTTCCCTCACATCTCAACCCAATCCTCTCAACCCAATCAATTTAACATCAAGAAGACACCAAATTTATGATAATGCCCATCCTGTAACAGCAGACACTTGTTTGCTCAACCGCATCACACATAAATGGATCAAGACTAGATTTCTTAGTACTAACATACACACTTTTTATCTCTGCTTATTATTTTTCGTTCCATCATTTAAGGTCAGTGCCTGTATAAATCACATGAACTGGTCATGGCTAACTCAACCGTGTTCACCGGTTTTCTTATGTGAAAGATCAGTCCCTGACGATGCCGAAATGTCAAACCGCAAGTACCTGTCTATTGTCTGACCTACTTACATGCAATTGTCTATTCTTGTACAAAACATCCAAAAATAACAAAATGCGCTCGCTGCGAACACGTGCAGACTTATATACACACCAATGAAATTCTCGAAAAAAAAAACGTTATGCCCCGCACCCACATACTAACACACACTCACAACACACTCCCCAACCCATATATACTCAACATACCTACACATACACTACGTATGCCATACACACGATCACACTACACATAAACACATACACACCACACTCCCAACCACACCCCCACACACACTTAATTAAAATAACCTCACAACCTACACACCACACAAACCACCCCAATCTCACACACACTCCACGTAACCACATGTCCTACACACCACATACACATACCACACACAAACTCACCACATACACACACTCGACATACACACTCACCCACCCCCAACAATGCAATATCACACCTCCCAAAAACACACCACACACAAATTTTATTCCAAACACAAATTTCACTCCAATATACCCCCAACACACCATACACACAACAATGTAAACATTCACAAAACGGTGATGCTCCGCACATATTGCTACACACCCTGCACACACAACAGCCCCTACCCACACCTCAACCCCGTCGCCTCACACATACCATACACCCATATACGCACACCCACAGACAATAAAATCTACCATGCAAGCGTTCGCACAACTATATTACTCCACACACATCGGTACACACCCGCTCACACACACAACCACCACCCCTCCCTCAACACCACAACACCCTTCACACACATCATATATCCATATACTCATCCACACAAACACTCACACAAACATATTACTCTGCACACATCAGTGTACAATCCGCACACACACAACACTGCAGACACCTCGCATAGCACTGCCGGCACCTCACACAGCACTGCAAACACCTCACACAACACTGCAGACACCTAACACAGAACTACAGACACCTCACATAGCACTGCAGGTTCCGCACACAACTATGCTCGCTCCGCACACAACTATGCCTGCTCCACACACAAATACGCATGCTCCGCACACTAATACGCCTACTCCGCACACAAATTAGCCCACTCCGCACTCAAATACGCCCGCTCCGCACTCAAATATACCCGCTCCGCACTCAAATTTGCCCGCTCGCTTTCAAATACGCCTGCTCTGCACACAACTATGCCTGCTCCTCACACAACTATGCCTGATCCGCACTAAATTATGCTTGCTCCGCACATAAATACGCCCGCTCCGCAATCGTCTCAGCACTCATTTACTTATGTTTGGAATGACTCCTCGCACTCACTACATGTCCCCACACTCTTCAAACATATCCCACACATGTTCCCACACCCCTCCACCCATGTTACCACACTCTTAAGAACCATCACCTCACACACCTATGTCACTCCTTATGCGTGCTCTTCACACAAATAGGTAAGTATCTAACATAGCACTGCGGGCACTTCACAAAGCACTGCAAGCTCCGCACACATCTCCACAAACTCGTACATAGTATCACAGGCTCGACACAAGACTGTGCATTCCCCATACAGAACTACGGCCTGTATACAAATATCACTTATGTTGTGCATGGCTCTGTGCACACTCCGCATGCTCCACACACATATTAGCACACCCTCCACATATGTCCCCATATCCTCCACACATAATACTACAGGCACCTCACTTAAAATCACAAGAACCTCACATAAAACATCATGCACCTCACATAAAACAGCATGCACCTCACATAAATCAGCTGGAACCTCACATAAATCAGCCACCCCTCACATAAAACAGCTGACACCTCACGTAAAACTGCATGCTCCGCACATGTTTCTCATGCTCCGTACATGTTTTCTACATCCATCATTCTTCTCCACGGACCCTCCGAACATGGTCCTACACATGTTACCACACCCTCCACACATGTCCCCTACACCCTGCAAACATGTCCCCCACACCCTGCAAATATGTCCGCCATACATTTTCCCATACCCTCCACCGATGGCATCGATTGGTCTTGGCTTAGCATAAGCGCATTCCAGCAAGAACTTATGGTTCCGTAGTTATTCGCTTTATTTCTTTTTAACTACCGTATCCTATGATGTTTCCATACGTACATATAATTCAGGTATTCACATTGGTGTTATAAATCTCAGACTCGTAAATCTTAACACTCCCACGGCACGCAGTTTCCACATTTACGAACCCGAACTTTGTTACCATACCAGAACCTACAACGATTGTAGGGCAGGTTGATGGCGTCCTGGAGCATGATGGCCGAGCAGGTTCTAGTGATTGCTCACGTAGCTTTTTCTGAGCTGGTCGTGCTACTTCACCCTTTCAGATCTTCGTGTGCCTAGCCAGATTGTCATGACGAGCGAACTAGGCACTGCAGTAGTTACACTTCAGCAGATTACTTTCCATATTATGCTTAGAACCTGCTTCATGTCGACGAGCATTGCAAAAATCCGGCGAACTGCTTCTTGCGATACTTACAGCAGCTATAGTCACTTCTCTCTCGATGTTGCCATTGCAGGTACGTAAATGCTTAATCAACTTGTCTTTGCGAGTGATTGATACACCACACCGCTCACAGATTAGTCGCTCTTCATGACGTGGAATGAAGTCGCAGATCTTCTCATGTCTCAGCACATTATATCGCGAAGTAAAGACTTTACCACAGAACTTGCATTAACTAACATTAAACGAAGAATTCTGTCCTTCCGTTATGCTAATGCGATCTTCAACAAACCAGGTAAACCTAACCTTAAATCTCATATTGCTATTCATCCTAACCTAAAATTCTGATTTATACACTATTCACTAGCTAAATAGCACGATGAGCTCAACCTAGCACACTTAATAAGCACTCGAAGTAGGCTGTGCGTACAGAGATAGTACTCGAACGACAAAAACAGTAACTGGACGTGGCATTTCGTGCGACTTATTATTTACCCTCACTACATACTTGTTTTATACACTGTCTGTACATTTTGCTAGCATTCATAGCCTCTGACTTATGCAGAGGTCTCATACAGTCAGGTGAATGTACACGTGTTAGGTCCTTTTTTTCACGAATATTTTTATTAATGTACTGTTGAGCACTGTAGGCCCTAATGAATTAAAGAAAATTTTTTAATTGTTAAGAACTTGTCTCACAACTAATATATTAATCTCATTGTATGCAGCACCCTGTATGTATTGTAGTCCGAATTAATTACGTAATATAATTGTAATACGCCAATAAATGTTGTTTTATTAGTAACTGAGCAAATATTTCTTGGTCAGGGCTTTATTCGATAGCGGTCTCTATGATATTTAGTCGTGTTGATAAAGAAATCATCGAACCGGTATAAGTTTTCTTAAGACTCGGAGAGCTGGTAGGTATTAGTTTGAATACTGGTATGTGCAAAGAACGCGAGAGGAATAGTTCTGAAACAGTAACATGGCTCGACATATTTTACTACTGTGAGGTTTAGGCTTCCCGATAGTAAATTTTATTTTCAAGACCCAATAACAGCAAGGTTAAAGTTACAGCGACGGGAGAAAGAACTCGTGCGGTAGTATGTGTGGTTCGCCAAGATGCTAACATGTTTTTTTATGTTAGAAACCGACAAACTTTACAGTAGAGGGATAGATACTCGGAACCAAAGGAATAATTTAATTTGCAGTCAACAAGTTAACAAGTATAAAGAGAAAAACAACTATTTAATTAATTTTTAAAAAATTAAGGAAACCGTTTTGGACGCTATGTCACTTAATGTGTGGTCCGCATTTAAAACCGCTCGTACAGGCCATAAAAAGTCGAAAATTTACACAATATTGGATTTTTTACATTTATGTAAAAACAATAAATTAAATTCTTAAAAACATACTCAGATTCTTAATTACATCGTTGACGGTCGTTACTTAACCTTAGAAAAACATATTAGGTACTACAAACCTTATATCAGCATTTTTTCTGTATGCCGTTACTTAGTTTGTTGTTGCGCTGAAAAGCAGTAGTGTATTTAGGAGGAGTTTGGGACAAGGGCCCCGATGACCTTGTCAGCGGCTACATGTTACCTTCGAAATTTAAGAAATTTTCGAAATTTTGGAAAATTTTGGATTTTTTGGAAACGTAGTAAAACAAAGCAAAACAAGTCGAGACGGCGCATTACGCAGATAAAGACCTAAAGTACTTGGTTCGATATATCTAAATTACCATTAAAAAAAGTTTTTCTGCAAAACTTGCGAAAAATGCGTTGGTTGCTCTTATTAAGCTTAAAGCTTTAAGGAAGTGATGCGCAGGCTGTTGATAATATTTTTTTCTAAGTATGAAAAGTTTAGTCCTTAATCTAAGGCCTACAATAATATTACTTGAGCCCGATAGTCATATGTCAGCCGTAATTAAACGTAACAGTTTCACATATTCGATCTGTATAAAACGCCCGAGACACATTTTCAGCTAGTAAAGTATTAATAATTATGTATTTTACTGCATGTCTGATACAAGCATATGTACTGCCGTTAATTGTATACACTTACGATACAGGTGTGCTTAAAAACGCATGTTTTTATTATATATAGCTCGCACAAAAACATTTATATTAAAAGTACTATTTTTTTTTCGTAAAAGTTCAGCTATGCATGAATATCCGCTACTGTAGGATTAATTTATACATAATTACAAGTAGCAACAACTAATACAGGTGTGTGTGAAGCGCTAACATACAGTCCTTAGTTCGAAACTAATGCATTTACTATTATATCCGAGATTAAGTCTTTACTACCGTGCCTACTGTGATAGGGAGTTGTGCAATGTCATATACCTGCAATGTAAATTTCGGCCTCGCTTTAACTTATGCTTTAAGCATCGTTCCTTAAACCAGTTAAATACTTGATTAATGTTATGCTAGTTTGTGATGCGATTAGAATAAAGCTGACGGGAAAGTCGTGTGTGCCACAGACGGTCAGTACAAATACCGCCGACTTTAACACCAAACCGCATCCCATGAGTTATTTTATAATTTCGTAAAGCCTATACACGGCTGAAATAAGAGAACAAAGTAGAATGTATGCTCGCGATAGCTTAGTCCTTGGTTCGGGGCTCGAAAACCATATAAGTTTATTTCCTTTTATCACCGATTATGGTCACTGTTTTAAAAATATATACTTATTACGGATATTAAATTACCTTTTACACTATAGAGAAGGCGAAGACACGTACGCAGAGCTATGGAAAATGTTGTCAAAACGTTATTTTGTCTGCTGGGGAACCGTCCTGCTGTACATTGTGACGTATAAATCCTTGTACTGACTGCAAATTAAATTATACCTTTGGTTCCGAGTATCTATCCCTCTACTGCAATGTTTGTCGGTCTCTACCATATAAATACATGTCAGCATCTTGGCGAACCACACATACTACCGCCCGAGTTTCTCCCGTCACTGTAACTTAAACCTTGCTGTTATTGGGTCCTGAAAATAAAATTTATTATCGGGAAACCTAAACCTCACAGTAGTAAAATATGTCGAGCCATGTTACTGTTTCAGAACTATTCCTCTCGCGTTCTTTGCACGTACCAGTATTCAAACTAATACCTACCAGCTCTCCGAGTCTTAAGAGAACTTATACCGGTTCGATGATTTCTTTATCAACACGACTAAATGTAATAGAGATCGCTATCGAATAAAGCCCTGGCCATGAAATATTTGCTCAGTTATTAATAAAAAAAACTTTTATAGGCGTATTACAATTATATGACGTAATTAATCCGGACTACAACACATACAGGGTGCTGCATACAATGAGATTAATGTATTAGTTGTAAGACAAGTTCTTAACAATTTAAAAAAAATCTTTAATTCAGTTGGGCCTACAGTGCTCAACAGTACATTAATAAAAAATATTCGTGAAAAAAAGGACCTAACACGTGTACATTCATCTGACTGTATGAGACCGCTGCATAAGTCAGAGGCTATGAATGCTAGCAAAATGTACAGACAGTGTATGAAACAAGTAAATAGTGAGGGTAAATAATAAGTCGCACGAGGTGCCATGTTCAGTTACTGTTTTTGTCGTTCGAGTACTATCTCTGTACGCACAGCCTATTTCGAGTGCTTATTAAGTGTGTTTCGTTGAGCTCATCGTGCTATTTAGCTAGTGAATAGTGTATAAATCAGAATTTTAGGTTAAGATGAATAGCAATATGAGATTTAAGGTTAGGTTTACCTGGTTTGTAGAAGAGCGAATTAGCATATTGGAAAGACAGTATTCTTCATTTAATGTTAGTTACTGCAAGTTCTGTGGTAAAGTTATTACTTTGCGATATAATGTGCTGAGACATGAGATGACCTGTGACTTTATGTGAGCGGTGTGGTGTATCAATAACTCGCAAAGACAAGTTGGGTACAGCTAGGTTAGGGTTGGTAGGAATGGTGGCGTGAAGGGTGTGGGGGGAAATGTGCTCGCGAGAATGATATTGAAAGTCACCTACAGAGTTGCGTCATGTTGCAACACCAATATGATGTCACGTCTCAGGAATGTGACGACTAATGTGATGGGGGAGTGAGGGAGGAAGTACAAAGGTTAGTATTGCACCATACTGCGACACATGTATGTGCTGACTCTGGAGGAGGGGGATGTTGTACAGGATGTCATAACGGAATGGAGGGGAGGAGTGTTAGGTGATGAGCACATGATTAGCATGTATGTGGTGACTTGGGAAGAAAGGGGAAGGCTAGAAAAGGCTGGTGTTGATGTGGGGAGGGGGAGGTGTCTGAGAGTGACTTGAGTGTATAGAATGGTGTGATACTAAGGAAGCCTTGTATGGGCATATAGATTTGGTTATTTTTTATTTTAATCGAAAGTATATATTTTCAGTATAAGTGTAAGTAGGGGTTGGTAGAATTGTGAATTAGAAAAATTTTCGGAAAACTCTGGGAAAACCCCTAATTTTGATTGGATTTAATAGTAATCATTCTGCTATAGCTATGGGATATGGTAGGGTAGCTCTCCCAGGTGTGATATAGTTATTTACTTAATTATTTTTACTAAAAAATGTTTTTATTTCATGAAGTGTGAGTGGGAGAGATAGGAATGCGAAATCAAAAAAATTTCGGAAGACTCGGAGATAACCTCTATAGTTTAATTTGTTGGATATTACGGTAAACTTTCGGGAATAGCTAAGATAGGAGTCGGATTTAAGTTATTAGCATGGGAAAGGGTTAGGGAACCTCGTTCATGTACGGTATAGTTAATTACTAAAATAAATGTTACTAAAAATGTTTTTTGTTTGAGGTATGCATGGGGTGTGACTGAAGAGCGAATAAAAAAAAATTTTGGAAGACTCGGAGGAAACCCTTGTAGTTTAATTTATTGGATTTATTGCAAATCGTTCGGTGATCCCTAGGAAATGAGTCAGGATTTGGTTATTTGCATGGGGAAGTGTGGATGAGCCTGTTCAGGTGTGGTATATCTTATTACTTAAATAAATTATACTGAAATATTGTTTGTACATCATGAAGTGTGAGTGGGGGTGTTAGGAATGCAAAAACGAAAATTTTTGAAAGATTCTGAGAAAACCCATATAGTTTATTTGATTGATTTTAATGAAACTTGTTCGGGAATAGCTAGGATAGGAAGAAACCCCTTCAAGAAGTATGCCTGCATTTAAGTGAAACGATTGACGACAGGTATCGCGGACAGGATGGATGCCGGAAACATGATAGTCGATGGGAAATATTGGTCATTCAGGCTGCTATTGCTCTGTATTCAGCCTCCTCCAGCCTGATTGAGCAATACGGTATTTTTGAGTATTTGTTTAATTTTCCGGGAAAATGTTAAGAAAAATTCGGGAAATTTTGAAGTAAAACGAGAAATTTTGATGATTTTAAGGTAAAAAAGGGAAATTTTGAGGTAAAAATAAGAAAATGATATCATCCAAGGTGGCGGCGGTGACTTCATCAGTGGCTCCGAGGTCCGATCCCCCATCGCCTTGTGCCATACTCCCCCAAAATATACTACCTATACCCTTAATTTTACAAATGATGCGCACTGTAAATAAATTATCAAAGTAACGAACAAAATTAACGACGGCAAAATTAGATTCTCTTTAAAAGCTACCCTCGCAACATCTGCTGTACTACACTCCTGGCCACCGCCGCCACGCCTGCGTCCGCCAAGATGATCCTGGCGAGGGTCATTTATTATATTCCCACAGTGTGCCGTGGAAATTTTAAAACCCTCTCAAAATCAAATGCTTACTAGAGCAAAGAAAAAAGTAAGTCTGCCATGGGTTTTCCACATTGTATTATTAGCTATGTATAAAAATAAATGTCTGTCTGCAATGTATGTATTCTTAAACCATTTATTCATCTGCGATAAAACTTAGCAGGGATTTTGTTTGTGCGACTCTAAGGTTTTGACAAAAAATAGTTTTGAAGAAGGTGTGAGGACAAACAGGGAAGGGGGCAGAATGGGATACCAGATAAATGTAGGAAAATTATTTTTGTGTGAGTTATGTGTGCCCTGCGAAGATTTTTTTTACAAAAATATATGTGTGTGCAGTACATATAGCCTACATTGGGGGAGGTAGGGGAAACAAGGCAAGGGGGAGGAATGGGGTACCAAAAATATGAAGAAAAATAAAAAAATTACTATCGAAAAGTTTTTTAAACAATTATAACTACCTTAACCTTATTTTGCTATTAAGGATTAAAAAAAAATTCGAAAAAATACTGTAAGTAATTGTTTTACAATTATTATCAATATTAACGTTATCAGAAATGAATTTTGATGTGCCAAAATAAAATATAAGTATTTATGTTTAGTAATTTTCTGCTTTTTTCTCAATTTCTTATATGTATTTTGGAAAAAAAGTTTATTATTGAAGATACAGTGAACAGGTCTTCGGTTTGAATAAATTGCAACTGCCCTAAAGCATTAAGAGGCCATGTCACCTGCCCGATAATATCGCGGCAGTGGGTAGGTGCGTGTGTGATGAGCGAATCTTCAGATAAGGAAGAGGTGGAGTAAAGTACTTTGTGGAGGGAGGCGAATGTAAGGCAAGACAGAGAGAGAGAGAGAGAGAGAGAGAGAGTGACCTTCACGCATCTTTGCCGGGAAGGGATATAATGTCACAGTCGACAGGATGGCGAGGCTGTGTAATGTGAGACGAGTGCGATAAGTTTGAAAAGTATTGATTGCTCAAATGCCCAGAGAACTAATCGAATAGACTTACTAACTTAGGCTAGCCGTTTTACAAGTGTTCATTCGTAATATGTATATACGCCTACATGTAATGCTTCGTGAATGTGTGGATGTGTTTGTTACAATGCAGTGCAATGTGTAAGAATCAAGAAAATATTATTTATAAGGTTTATTAGGTCGTGTATATGCAAGGACAGCAATTGTGTAACAATTTTAAATTAATTGTTAAGATTATTTCCTTTTGTAAATAACATTCTGTTTATCAAACGCATACAACTTCGACTTGATGTTTTAGAATAATTAATTTAACTGGAACTGCGCCTATGGCACACAAGAAAAATAATAATTATGATCTAATTTACAGTTCCCGCTTGAAGCAGTGTCTGCAATGCGATGTGAGGATTCCTGCAACAATCTAGGTAGTAAAAAATAATGTTTGTACAATTCGAGATATGTTTGTAGATTTTGCCATTTAGTAGACACATTTTGGAATATTTAAATGATACTGCGGGTAAAGACCTGATCCAAACCACTTTTTCAAACAGGAAAATCAGAAGTTTGTCATTTATTTGGGAGTTTACCCAATTATGCTATCATGACTAACTAGCCAGTTGGAAAAAAAAAATTTGGAAATGAAAAAACAATGAATGAAATATTTGAATTTATGGGAAAGTAAGTACAGAATGTATGCACTGAATTTACTGCCTTGGCGAACCAGATAACTGCAGCAAATCAAGCCATTATTTGTGTTTTAAAAAATGGATGGCAATTTTTAAAATGTTACAGTGTTTCTGCAATCATAAAATAATAATAAAAAAACAGCCAGAACTCAGTGTTTAGACCTCGAATTAGAAACTGCCTAGATTAATAATACATAGAGAATTTTAGCAGTTTTGACATCCAAACAAACTCAAACGAGTGTAGGTCCAATTAAATTCCCTCTGTTGTAATAACACCTAACATTTTTAAGATAAAAGTAAAGAGATTGGCAGAGGTTATGCGTAACGATGGCTACTGGTTAGTCCAACAAACTGAGAATGTTGATTTGTATTTCATTTGTAAATAAGGTGTTGTCAAGTGTTCAAAGAACATTTGTTTATTAAATTATGGGTGCCCACTTTAAAGTTGGCCACGGATTAGCAGATTTTTTAGTTCATTTTCATTCAATTTTGTTGGTTGAGTTATACTTGTATTCGTAATCATGACACCTCTTTTTAAGCAGATAGCGAAGATCACATTCCGTCAATGCAAAGTAGTCGACACCTAGACGATAGTCTTTGTAATGTATCTCGGTATTCAGGTAATTCTGTTCTTGAGGAATAATTCTCAAAAGCGCTATACTGAGGTGAGATAGCTGAGCTGTTGTACAGAGTATGTGCGTTTAGCTGTCATGTTGGAGTGCCGTTGATCGTAACTCTGGTAGAGCCTGAGCGGTACTGTATTTCAAATGGTGAGGGAACACTGAATTTGAAATGTGGCTATAGTCCCAATAAGACAGTTGCGGTAGTAGAAAACCGACGCCCTTGATTAATCGATATCGCTGTACTATGTGATTGTCAATTGTACTTGAAGGACGAATAAATAGTAGATGAGATTTGCACCTGTGAGTACCATTCAGTCAGCCTGTTTAACCTCATACTGGTCATCCTGGCCGAAAGTAAAGAAGTTGAGATTTTCACAGCATACCATGTCAACAGAGACTTTTTCCCCCTTTCGTTTGAGGATTGTTAGGAGTCTGAGTGGCCCAATTTGATACCCCACATAAAAGTATCGTTGAGTGAATCAGTAGAGGGGCTCAGTGGTGTTGAAGAACCCACTGGGATGCAAGAATTTTTATGTGAGGCATTTTTCATCCATTGTGTTGCTGATGATTTCAGCTTTGTTTTGTTTACATTTGTGCAAAACCCATACATAGTCGGGACATGTACCTTTCCTAGGGTTGCTGCCCTGAGTTACGATACTGTGTACCGGAGGTGGATGTTGTGGAGTTGTCATAAGGATGTTGTGTTCACATAAATTGTTGAAGCAGTAGTTTTATAGGTTGTATGGATTGCTACAGATTTTTCAATGTTGTTTGCTGTGATACGATAATGTAAATTTTAAGGCTTTGCCTAGTCTAGAGAATTAATTAACTTAAACCTTGTTGTGACTGTAAATTTGAGTATATGTGTTACACTTAATGACAGCTGTATTTTGACATGTGACTAGAATTAAGATAAGTACACTACAATTTGTTATCGTAGTCATGTACTATTCTTGTTTAAGTCTAATGATTATTGAGGAATTTACGGTGTATTAATGGATTCCCCATTTAGAGGTGTTAACTGTGAATTTGTTATTTTCCTAAAGAAAATTCATTATTGCAAGTTTGTCCCTATTGAGGTGAAAGAGTAGTTTGTGGTTTTATAAAGGAGCGATACTGAAGTTAGTTAATATAGGTTTTTTAACGCTGTAAAGTAATTATTACATACAGAGGATGTAAATGTTGAGTTATAGGTTGGGAAAGGAAATCCTTTGTTTTCCTATCGGCACTACCGATTGACTCGTAATCCCTCGAAAAAATGGAGAAACAGACATAATTGTGAGTGCTGAGGATTTGTATTTTTTTTCCTAAAAGAACTCATGAGAACTGGTTGATATGAGGATTTGAACTTCTTCAATAAGCTTTAAGCATCAGTCCCAGAGTGAAACTATTGTTGCACTAGAACTTTGTAGTGAATGTAAGGATACTATTTTTTTATCTCTACAACCATTTACCAACTAACCTTGGAAAAAACGAGACTGTTTTTATATTGCTTGGTCTATGGAGAGACTGACAAGCGGTGGTCGAGCTGCGACAAGTGACCCCGCATTGCTTCGGTTGGCCTTCAAATTCAGAGATCCATATAAACTCCTGGTATGTCTCTGGAGATGATAGAACACCTTGGTATTGTGATGGCCATAAGATGGTTTGACCACTTGCACCTCCCACCCTTGCTTCACCAGTCACAGTGTTGACTTTTCCAAGAGGACTGTCGTAGGGAATCAGTCAACGACATGTAGAAAGGGTGAGATGGATGGTTTGCCTGACAAAACTTGGAACGACAGACGGGAATCGGTGTCCCTTCGCTTTCATGGATGTGGCTCCCTCCTTGCCATTCACAAGAAGAGTTTTCTTATGGATTCAAAGAGACTTTGTGGTGCTATCTAAGAACAGGGTTTGGTGTCGGTGGTCGAAGCATATTCCGAAGAAGTTTTTACCTATGGTGTTCACAGACTTTGCTGCTTTTCAGTAAGTGAATTGCTTTGAGAGAGTGTGTTTGTTCATCGGCCTTCGGTTTGAGTTATAAACATTAGAACTGTGTCATACCTACTACCCTAGAAATTTTACCATTTATGAACCTTCCTAGTAATTGCTGTTAACTGAAATGTTCTATTTTTGCATTTTTATCCTTCGTCTCCTTGGGTCAAAATGAACTAGTTTTTTGTTGCTGTATTGATCTGGCCGTTTCAGTGATTTGATAATAGCAAACACGTGTGAGAGTAGTCATATTATGATTAGTTATTTGTTTTACAATGGACGACAGACAAATTCTTCCCTAATCAGTAAAATGCAGTATTTTTCACTAGAAAATTGTTCAATTGTGTTGGAAGTTTTGGTGATAGTCTTTGTAGGTTAAGGAATTTCTAATCAAATATGTAACCAAAAACATTTTTTTTTTCAGGGTTCTGACTTAGTATACTTCATGTACTGTTCGAAAATTACTTTGTTCTAGTCTGAGGCAACTTGGAGGAGATCTGGTCGAGTCTTGGCGACAAGGAGATGCAGGAATCGTTAGTGCTGCGGAGACCAGAGAGTGGCTTTGTTTTGCTGCTGTCCTGCCGATGTTCCCCTCTGCTCTCTTCAGTGCTGTGGCCAGACATTTCCTAGACAAGGCTTGAACAAAATCTGGCTTGCAACGTGTTTGCGAGTCCATGCCCAGAACATTACGACCACGTAGAAGAAAAATCATAAGTTTGGAGGTTCTGTTGCATCGGAACGCTTCTTTGTGTGTAAACACATACCGTATTTGTCCAGATATACTTTTTTGTACACTTTCTTGACTGACAAGAGGCAAGGATTTGTTTTCCTTTCTTTAAATTTACCCACATGAGGATCGTTAAATTATATTCGTCATGCAGTTAGCAATAATGTTATGCCCACCAGGCAGAAGCTCAGGTTTTCTATTTAAAGTTATGTATTTTTCGTCAGTTAAATTTTGTCATTGCGTTATATCCTTTGAAGAAACCCAAAGATTTTAAGAGTGCGGAATTGTCAGGACATAAAATTTGTTGATTTAGAATTTGCCATATGTTGCTGCTTTTTAATCGGTGGCTTAACATTTCTCAACTTTAACGTCAGGCAGTTGGATATCTTTCGCAACCTACCGCTTGGTAAGTTGACTTGTGTACGTGAAGTGATGTGGTTTTTGAGCTGAATAAGCAGTAGTGTGATCATTAGGTGCTGTCATTACAGCTTGCAAGTTTCCACCCCTTGCACAATAACGCACATACAGTTTTAACAATGTACGAGGGATTTGTTCCGCCATTGCAAGTCTTTAACCACACTACCAGCGCAGCTGAACTTTGTTTGCTCGTGAGCAATCACTGCAAGTTGTCGTGAGAGCGCCCGTTGGCAGTACCCTACGGAGGTCGGGAGGCCATCTGACGGCGCGCAGCAGTGGCAGTTCGTGGAATTGGTAGTGATTGCGATAAAGTCGGCGGCAGGATGGCTCTCGCATCGGACGGAAAAGTGAATCGCGGCGTATTTTTAATCATGTGTACTTTTTCTAATGCAGAGCGTATGTCCTGTAAGTAGGATGGCCAAGTTTATTTAGTTGAATACACGTATCGTGCGTAGAGATTCGTGATGAGCAAATGGGAATCTGAGTGTTGATCGATCGAGGCTACGAGTGAAGCATACGGTCTACCGAGGATGTAAGCACCGACTTATTATAATGTTGGGTGCAAATCTTTAACTTACAGTTTTTTTCTTCCATAGAAAGCAATGTGGATTGCCTTATTTAAATAATTTTACTTAATTGCAGTGACCAACCTCGTTGGTGGAAAATTTTTTGTATTTATTTACTTTCTTAAGTACAAATTTTATTTTACTTCGGGTATCAGTTAATATATAGGTCTATTTGTTTTTTCAAGGTCGATGGACTTTGCGGAACATAATTTTATACCTAAATAAATTATGTGGCAATTTATTAAGTTGTATTCTCGTGTCAGTAAATAGTTTTGAGTCCCCGAATTTACTCTATTTAGTTGGTTCCTTACTGCTCGTCCAAATGCTCAGGAGAATCACTCAGGCTTACTGGATCTACTACCATGTTTTTAACAGGAATTAAAATTTAGTTTAATTACATTTTCTCCTTGTTTCCTTTTTTTCTCAGGACATGCATACTATACTTCATTTTATTATTTCCTTTCTTTACGAAATTCGACCGACCACCTGCAGCTAAGAAACATTTAATTTTTTTCACAGCGAGTGTCGCATAACTGTTATTTCTGGAAACGCCAGCCTACTTATATATTGGATATTTATAGGTTACGGCCCCTGTGTTTCATTGATACATGACAGTATGATCTCAATTATTACAATGCTGTACTACAATTTTCATTGGTAAAATTTAACTCTAAGACAGACGACTGAATTCAGACATGTATGTGAGTAGCCATCTGCCGAAACGCCAGAGTGGGTTAGAGAGATTTGAGTAAGAGTTTAACAGCTAGTTCTTTGGCGTTTTGAGAGTATAATTTAAGGCCACAACAGAAACGTTACTGAATACAAGGGTTAAAGGAATAGTAGTGTCATGAGTAAAACTACCGAACGACAGCAATATCCGCCACGTTTTCTAAATGCGACAATCGGAAGTGGCGCTACCAGGAATACAGCTTGGATGTATAAGCTGTTGAGGTTTAGTTTATAACCCCTACACTATCACACCACTTATGGAAACTCCGAGTACTGCCAAATTCCACCAAGACAACCTATACTAATCTGTTAAAAAAAAAAAGAACCTTAACTTAAATTTATCTCGAATATCATCCTAGTTTATTGTTACTACAAATAAAACCTATGCTATGTGCTCAAGCAAGAATCAACAAAATATTCTTGAAAAAGTAAAGATTAAAACGTTTCAGAGATTTAATTGAACCACGTTTTTATCAATAATCAATGTATTTACACAGCGTTTCATGCAGGGTATTTTTTATTCGCTTCTTGTCTGTCTGTCCATTTGGAACAAATTTTGCAAACGATTTTAAACTAACTTCCCTGTGAGGGTGACCTAAATTTTTAAAACTTATACAGAATTGAATAATAATGCAATAATAAAGGAAAAAAATTGTTGGAAAATAATTATACACACATATAATAAAAATAAATTTTGATACACTGGGTTTAAAACAAGTTATTGAAAAATTTCACACACACACTCACATACGCACACACGCACGCACACATTGATTTAAAGCAGAAAATAGTATTTTAAAAATACTTTTAGCGTATCACATTTTCTAACTGACTAAAAAGTAGAAAACAATTTCTCTTATGAAAATACTTTTAAGATGTATACGAAAACGTGGCGCGTATGAAATAAATAATAGTATAGGCCGTTCACAATAAAGTGAGAACTGCATTGAGTTTTCTTTCGGCCGTTTTGCAATTATCTTTACTATTTTTAATATGAAAATTTCCTTGATACTGAAAACCAGTGTAAAACTTTCAACACTCTCAAAAGTTAAAGTATATTGGCCCGATATGTCCAATTTTATATTAATTACAAGTTCTACTGGGTGCTCAGTTTATAGTGAACAGACTATAAGAAATGCAGAGAGTAGCTGCTGTTGAGAAAACTCACACAGCAGTTCATATCATTTGCAGTGCAATAACGTTGTTAGCGACTTTGGTATACTATGCATGCATGATTTACCACTTCTTGCATGTGCCCAATGTATTTCGTTTTAATCTTATAAGTATTTTCATAAGCTAAATTATTTAGTACTTTTTGGCTATTTTACAGTGTGTATTGAGAAAGAATATTTTATTTATTGTTGTTTATGTTAAAGTTAGTAACAAGCTATAATATTGTTAATTGAGTCTGCAATAAATTGTGTTTGTTAGTGACAAAACCACATATATTATTACGTTAAGGACACATTAAGAAATTAAGTTTTCTTGAAAGCAATTTCTGCGTAACAGAGGTGATGACAGGACTAATGATTCTTTCAAATAAGTTTCAAAAATGATGTAAGAAATATCATTTAATCTTTAATTATACTAAAAATAACCCTGACCTGTAACAGCAGCCTTGGAGGAGGAATATGGAACTTCGCTAGCGACTGGTGCAATAGCCGCTGCGGAAGAAATGGCAACCACGTGTCCGTTGTTTCGGGCTATCATCCCAGGCAGAAAAGCCTGTAAAGTCTTTAAAAACAAAGGAATAAGTCACATTTTGTGGTCTCAATATAATGAGGCTTAACATAGTTTACATATTAGAGGTGTTTTTTTTAATTATATCATAATGCCACTTGACTGCAATTTATTACGTAGTATCGAGATACCGTACATAGTTAACGATATTTTCAGAAAAATTGTGCTATTTCTAAAATACGTCCATTGATTTTTTTGTGTAGCTTTACATATGCTAACAGCAAAAACCAACCAAATAAATGTATGAAAACCTGAAATGCTCATAAGAATACGGTATTGGGTATTTTATGCAGGGTGCAAGTTCTTGGCTTTCGTGTGCTGCATGAATATTTTCTGGAAACGCACTACTGGCTGGATGTTGAAATCACAGCTCTGATCCAAGTGTTCAGGGGAAGGGGGAAAGCTAGACATTCCTGATCAGTAAAGAGAATCAATTTTCGGTTTCGGTTACTCGCTGTTTGCAACATATTGATTATCATGAGAGTGCGCTCTCTTTGCCGACGAACTTGGTTTGTGCGTTGCCGTCTTGGAGTGAAGTGAAGAAGTTTAGGTCAGCCCTTAGCAACGAGGTTTGCAGCTTCCATATAAGCTTGTTATTTTACTACAGCGCATAACACCACGGACCGTGTTTATCCATTTACATGGATCATTTTACTGTGGAATGTCATCGCTGTATGCACTGTCAGACATGCCGCACTTACAATTTAAGGGCATTGCACAACAG
Source organism: Medauroidea extradentata (assembly GCA_003012365.1). NCBI lineage: Eukaryota > Metazoa > Arthropoda > Insecta > Phasmatodea > Phasmatidae > Medauroidea > Medauroidea extradentata. The sequence continues at coordinate 124,697 of PNEQ01084545.1, forward strand.
TGCGATGCTGCGACAGCGATGTGCGATTTGCGATCGCCACATGCGAAATTTCATAGTTCGATTTTATAATGCTGCGACAGGAGCTAAATGAAACAGGCCTAAATTTAATGACATAACAAACACATTTTAATTTCGTATCTAGATATCTTAAATAAATCGTTTTTCTTTTGCATTTACGCCTATGTGCTGTTCTGTTGTTTGTTTACATTGATATTAGTCTTCCTTCTCATAATCGCGCTTGTTTATTTACATTCTTCTTCTTCTTTCTGTTAGCAAGCGATAATCGCAGCTGCGTTAGAGCATGTCCTATCGCTTTCGTACTTGTAGTCGTCAGCAATCTCGTCTTTGATTGGTTAATCATTTTTATCGCAGTGTCGCTATCGCTGTTGCAGCATCGCACTATAGTACAAAGCCCTTTATTCGGGCACAGTTGTGGCAGTATTCCACAATAACACGGTTAATCTAGCAAGCCATACTCATTACGATGTGTCACACCTGTAGTAAAGTAAGAAACTTCTACAGACCTAGATGTGAGTACTGACGTTAGCATTGACCAGCCATTTGGCAACGTAGTGTACGTATAAGGTACCTTTCTGTAATCGTAGGCTATGTCTGCTTATGTTGCCTGACAACAACTAATACTGGCTTTATTGTAATGTCTTGCTGTCTTGTATACTGGGTTGGGGGGGGGGAGTACGTAAGAAGTGCCTGTTTGGAATTGTAGGGTATGTCTGTCATATGTCGGTTGACAGCAACTAATACGGGCTTTATTGTGACATTTTTCTGGCTTTTTAGGGGAGGGGGGTTAGGGGGTTATGCAACTCGGAAACATTCGCTCGCAGTGGCGTAGGACCTTACAAATGGATCAATTTATGACAGTGAATATCCTCGTGAATTTTTTTTTCCGCAACTTAAAAATACTATAGGATGTAATGAATTTGGCTTCCGTACAGTAAACGGGAAATTTAAAGTTATCTTTCCCTTTCGATTACAGTCACAACTTTCGGAAATCTGTATCACCATTGTCATATTTCTGACGGAAAGTTGTGAAATTACTATTTTATTCATAAAGTCAATTGTAAATATGTTTATAATCCTGAGAACTTCTTTATTACTTTAACTTTGCGGTAAAATAATTAACCATGAATTTTTTGGCTCATATGAAGAGTGTGCATAGCTTGGATTATAGAAAAGAATTTTCACCACACAAGAAACGATCGTTTTTATTAAATATCTGCAGTTAAGTTGTGTGCAACAATACATTTTAAAATTCTAATATAAACTTACCCAAAAATGAGAGATAAAGTTTACTTCTGTAAGTTCCAAGAGTTCCTCATGCGTCCAGTCAAGAACTGGCTTCACCGGGTATATACCCACGTTATTTATTAGTATTTGCACACTTCCGACTTGTTCTTCAATATCCTTTGATATTTCTAATACTTGATTTCTGTCGGACACATCAACAGTGTATGAAAAAGCACAACCGCCATTTTGCTTGATTTCCTGTACCTGAAAACAACCCAATACCTTATACGTTACAAAAATGCCATACAACCATACATAAGAAACCAAATGCATTTTAAATGTGATAATAAACATTAATGTAAACACACAAACACACAGGAACTTCTGCAGTTTGACCGACATACAGCACAGAGATACTGTTTCTCAGAACATTGTGAATTAAAAACATCATAAAAATATGGGCTACACAACTCCATTAACGAGTTTAAGTGATTAATGTGCGGGATTACAGACAGATGCAGTTGAGATATCTGTCCATTGCTGTGACGACAGTAAATATGAACGTCATACACGCACATGACAAAGTGTCCCATAACTTTAAACCACAAGCAGGCCACAGCATTGGGAGGCCGGCATGACAACTCAGTGTTGGTTTTGCAAGGCGAATAGTCGCGCCATATGAGACCTATTTACATAAACACAGATTATAAAAATAGTGCTGACGAAGATAGAGAAGATTATTACTCCAACTTGCTCACAGAGCTCACCAGTGAAGAGAAAAATACGAGCGATATGAAGATGTTAGGAACTGAGCAACACACTGGCTACGAATTTTACGATGACCCTAATGAACTGGTGGATAGACTCTGACTTTTTATATTTATGAAAGAAGCTGGAGATTATTCCCATGTACAGTCATGGACACAATAAATGGGCCAACTCGTGAAGGTGGAAATATGTCTAAATCCCGCTTCGGGTATGTTCGGCAGGCAGGCCTTCCCAGAGACGATAGATGAAGGCGGGGCGTCACGCAACGGAAGGCGAAGGCTATGGACAAAAAGGACACAAATAGCAACATATAATTTCGGTTAACAAATTCTTTGCCACACTTAGTAGAGAATAGCCGTGGATATTTAATGTTCATAAACAGTGATACATTCAATGGAGTATTGCCTTGTAGTTTTATTTGTATTAATTCTACAAACGTTTACTTTCAGATTCTAAATACATGTTACCAAAAAGCAACTAAAGATTTATAAGGCAAGCGTACAGATCCTCGGCAGCAACGATACTGAGGTGTTTTGAGAGCATTGTACGCAACAACGGTAGGTTGAAGGCTATGTCAAGTAAACACTAGATTGTTTAACTAGCTCTTATTGCTCAAGTATACAGATAAAACTGTCGCGTATTATGACGTATCATACAAATTGTATTTACGTACCAACTAAACATTTTAAATATCACGATAACATAGAATAATATTTTGTCAGTGTTAGTTTATTTGTTTACAGTACGGATGTTTACAAATATTCACGTTCATGCAGTTTGAATATTGGAATTTAGATGTTTGACATTTCACTCGTTCACTAACACGTCGTTGTGAAACGTTATACGACATATGTTGACAGTAATATTTAACAAGTTGTGCGTTCATACATTACAGCTGACAGTTGTCAAATACGGGATTGAATACTGATAACAACAACATAAAATGTTATAATGTCCTTTCACTTCATAATGCCTGCACTACGTAGTATCTATTAATAATCAATACTTTAATCACTTGTCAGTCAGAACTCTGTCTAGTCAGGTATTACCTACAGAACAAGAGAATATGAGGAAATCTGATCCTTGCATCAAGTTCATCTGACAAATGTGTTGTGACAACATTTATTGTACGTGATACGTGGCTGCTTAGGGCCGAATTCAGAGTCGACCTTCGTAAGAGCTGTCAACTCCCATTCATATGGCAGCTTCTCCACCTCTCATATTTCTAAAACGCCTTTCGAGTGACTGCCAGCTGAAAGCCTGTTCACCTCCGCTTCCGGCATGGATCTGGCAACATAGCACAACATTTTCACATCTGAACTGCTACAGAAGGCCAATGCTGGAAAATACAGCTTGAGCGTTCCTGTACGAGCTGTTTCGAATGGTCAGATTCGCATAAGACCTGGTCTATTTGAAAACCGGCATGCTCCACTGTCTTGAACTCGTAAACGAAATAAGTGCACGAGGTGAGCATCGTTGATCGACAAAATTTCTAGCGTACATCTCGACTTACAAAATATGAGTTTGTGAGACAACTAGGGCATTGAAACTGTTAATCAGCACAATAGAAGAACCATAATATTAGCATAAACAATCTCATTATGACTAACTCGATCAAACACAAAAATAAATGTTGAGAAAGTGAAAAACCAAAATTCGCACATAAAAATAGCAAATGTAAAATTGTACATCTAAATGTTATGTGGTTTACGTAGCACTAAGGTAGCATGCTTTTATGGTGACAAAATTTTCTGGTTCGGTACTCCCTACAAGTGAATTTTTTTATTTCAGTTAACAGACTACATTAAAAATTTAATCTTGTAAAATAACATTGCGAAATATTTATTTAATTTAAGTAATTTTTTGTTTCAGATGCATTGAAACTAATCTTTATTTACCGTTTGTATTGATGAACTAACTATTCTGCAAATGTATACGCACATAAATTACACCTTACAAATATTCAGCTGGTAAATAACATTAATTGAGACCGCGATTTAATAAACCAAAATGTAATTTAAAAATGAAGATTTACTAACTGTGGGTAAAGTGAAAAACACAAGAAGGCTAACGAAACGAAGGCTTTAAGAAAATGAAGCTTAAGTTACATTGTTTTAACATACAGTAATGTATGCTAGTGATTTCACTTAATTAATTTGTCGCAATTTAATTAATTCAGAGCAAATTGTGTTGAGTTTTATGTAAGAGGCCATATACCTACTGTTAGCATGTATAACTTTTTATTGCCCAGTATTTTATTCAACTAAAATGAACCACCTCATTAATTTTTTAACTGTCGTCATAATTATAAAATATTATGAAAGCTTTAATCTCGGGCTAGTATATAACGAGCAAAGAAAGTGGATAGCAACAAAAATGTATGGTACTACATAATTTAAAATAAACATTGTTTGTTCTTGCACTTTATGTGATTCAACGGTAATTGTTTATATTTTATTTTACGCTGTTACAATTGTTCTCAGACGAACAATAAAATGTGTATGAATACACAAATAAAAAAATACTCGGTATGTAGATACAAAAATGGAACCTAGCACATCTGCGATGAATCATCGACTCTTATTATAATATATTTTTTTACTTACAATGCTGTCTATATTTTAGTGCATATTTGTTAATAATTTACTGAGTTTTTTTAAAAATACACAAATTTGTATGTTTCAGTCTATCGCAAAAATTATCACTCATAACATGCAATGTAAATGGCTTTAATTAGAAATTATACTATATTAATTTTAAAATAGCTAGTTCAGAATTAATTCATACAGTATTAATTAGCAAATTAAATATATCGCAAAACAGCTTAACGACATTTACAATTCCAAATTTAAATAGGGGCGAGTTTCTACTTAAGCATTGTTGAGAACTTAAAAATAACATTGTCGAGAACTTACAAAAACATTTAATTTATAAATTAATATAATTGTTGAAATCTTGCTTCGTAGCTTCTGTTCTTTCGGCTTATCGTATGCAAAATCTTAAATTCGGCCGCCTGACTCCACTCGAGTAGATTATCGTGTACGAATCTCGTGTAGGAGGACGGAAGAATATTATAGCATACCAACAGCGCATTTCAAGCGGTCAGATGGGCTGTTCGCATACGAATGAAAACTGGAGAATAGGCCCCAGTGTGTGTTGGGTACACAACCTGTCTTTTATCGACTGTCGTTTGTTTTGTGCTTGTTTGCTTATTTTTGGAGTAGCAGAGCTAACAACAGAATAACAGCTTTTGAAAAACGATACTTCACATTCTTCATCCCGTTGCAAATGAAACGAATCTGCCGAAATTTGGATACATATTTTAGGAACTAGTATTTTATTTTCCAAAATGGTTTCTAAACTTCAAATCATTTACCATCGCTCAACCACAACAATGCATGGCGCCTATGTAATACTTAAAGGGGGAAACAATTTTAAACTCATTGCAAGTTTATTTCAAAACTGTTTTTACAGAATGTTCAAATTACGGTTCTGCCATAGCGGCAAGAATGTTTTATAAAAGTTACAAGTTCATGTGAAACCTTTTTATACTAACAACCATGTATAAAAAACCAAAACTGTATTGTTTACTTGAACTGAATAGGCTTTCGAATGAGCTTTATAGCTCATTCACTTTCAACTAGTTCGTATGCCGTATCCAGCTGTCAACCAGCCACCGAATGGCTTCACTACCGAATAGTTTTCATAGAACAGACATTCGGTGAGTGGATGACCATCGAAAGACGTCTCTGAACTCAGCCCTTTGTGAGCTTTGTGGGTAACGATCGATGTTCGGACCCATGGACGGAATCACGTGTGCAGTCGTTTCGCACGGTAGAGCAACAACTGTTTCTGTCCAACGGGGCGAAAATGACCGTTTGCGACTACCTGGACCAACAACTCACCACATTAGTCTGTATTCAGGATCAAGTTTATCGGTTGATGTGAGATATTTAGTGTCTCAAATACTTTGTTCTATAGTTGTTTCTGAAGGTTGACAGAGGTAATTTTATTCACGGCTAGCTTCAGTATCTCAGTTTGTATTCTACTTCTAGCAGAAACATTATATCAATACAAAAAGGAAAACTAAAGAATAAGAACGTGTAGTCCATATTTAATACAACACTGCAACAATTGTTTATTCTTCATAATAAAACACACATTTTTTTTATTCATTGACAAATTAGTCTTAGATATTGAAATTATCCACATCGTAGCATTGCATTTAAAACCTGTAACGTGTCGAGATATTCGATATATTACAGAAACCCCGGCAATCGGATGAAGTTAAAATTTTAGCCAACTTAACACATTTAACTGAAATCCAACTATACACCTGGCTTTAGCTATCATAACATAGAAGAAAATTAAATATTTTTAACACTTCAAACAACATGGCCATCAAACACAGAAGCAATAAAGTAAACACATATCCCTTAATAAACAGTCTGTCATCTGAAAGTTCAATTAGAGTTCTTAATTTGTATTCCTCTAAATATTGGTAGGAGTCCTTATATTTCTCACTGGTGAGACAAGCCTTGAAACGCCACTCTCTGGAGCGACAGTCATCTTCTCCATCCACCCCGACATTACGTTGACCACCCCGCTGCTCTTCACCTCTGGAACATGCAGTCACAACTAACTTCCGGTGGAAACGGCACCCTCGGCGATAATCGCATGCTTCAGACACGAAGCCTGACATGTGGGGTAGATCCTGCAGACATACTCAGTAAACAGTACTCGGTCTGAGTTCTGTCGTGTTTGTGTTAATAGTTCACAACACGGCCTGACGTTTATTCTTTGCAAGTTTTTTCTGCAGTTATACTTTCACTCTCATTCCCATTCTTCCTTGTATGGAGTAACACACATAATATCCTCAATTCCAAGCTGGCGTATGCGATGCTACTTGCCATCTCATTGCACATTCACTAACTCGTGTGTTTGTAGAATCAACAAGTTATGTGTTAGTGTATATTAAAGGGAAACTAAAACACGCAGGATGCAGAAATTGTGTTCTTCATTGCAATGAAACATAATAGTATTATTCCTAGCAAAATGTATCAACTAACGACAAAGTAATTAATAACTTGGATAGTGAAGTATGAAGCGATGTGTAAGTTATAGTTTACACTTCAGTTGCTGAAAAGCATAACCCGTAGAGTAAGTATCATATTCAATTCTTGTTTCGTTCCATTTGCTCTACTCTCTATGCTCATGACCAAGCGTAGACCTGTGTGTAGACGTTCACATTTTCCAAGTGGCAGTAATGATCAATCTTCCCTCGTTTCAAAGCTGTTTACTTTGTTGGCTGTACTCATTGTTTTAATTTTATGCCATAATGATGCATAGATATTTGTTCAAATATTGAATGGTGACTCAAACGTATACAAATACGTACTCGTGATGTGCGATAATCAACAGTGGTGTAAGTGACCAACATCTCGAAACCACTTCGAGGTAAAATAATTCCGGGCAATTCTGGCTTCAGGAAAACAGTATCGCCAATATACCTAAGTACGATACAATAACTCGCATAAAAAATACATGACCAAATCCGACCACTAAATTTGGACGTCACCTTTAACAGAATATCGTCCTCAGCAAATTATTCCTAGCGTACAGCAAGTCTTCATAGCGATTATTCATTAATTGTGACATATCGACGTAACCGAGTCAAGATGAACCTGCCCTTTACTTTTTGTGTATCCAGCGTCTTTACTTCGTAACAATTATTACGAATTATTCTGCTAATCTTATACGGTTCCGAATAGATCAAAAATAACTTTTTGGTCTCATTCTCCCAGAATTTAGATATGGGGTTTCTCTTTAGTAGTACTAAATCTCCAGTGTTGAAATTGTCTATTTTGGACTTCTTCATATATTTGGCCGGCCTCTTAGCTGTCGTCACAAGCCTACTCTTCACTAATATTATGATTTCTTCGTTGATCTTCTTGCCTTCGTCCGGTTTGATTTCGTCCAGCCTTGGTATCACTAGGATGTCAAACACTTCCGAGCGCTTGTTAACTAACACCTAGTAAGGAGTTAAATTGGTGGAAGTGTGCACAGTGTGGTTAATTACTAATTCCACGAAAGGTAATTTTTCTCTCCAGTTCTGCTGTTGACGGTGGCAATGAATTCTCAGCAATGTTTTAAGGGATTTCATGCACCTCTCTACGACAATAGATTGAGAGTGCCTTACTGACGTCGTTGTCGGCCTTATACCCATAGTATTCATTGCTTCCTGCCAAACATGTCCTGAGAATTGCGTACCTTTGTCCGATATGATTCAAACAGATTTTCCGATTTTTTTGACAAAATTATTCACTTTCGCTACAAGCGTCGGTGCCTTCGCATGTACAATTGGGTATACTTTTGTAAATTTAGAAAATGTGTCCAACATGACAAACACATATTTTACTTCGGCCTTTGACTATGATAAAGGCTCAACCAGATCTACGGATACTAAATCCAACGGACCTTCTGGAATAATGGATTGTGACTTGCCTTGTAGATTCTTTTTGGAATGTTTGGCTTTCTGGCACAAGTCACATGCAGTAATTAACCGCAAAACTGTTTTTTGCAATCTCGGCCAGTAAAATTACCGTTTCAGGGCCGTATTCAGAAACATTTCGTCTAAACCTGGTCTAAGTATAGATTAACTAGACCACGACTAAACCCGCGACTAAGCAATTTTATTGTAACTTTAGACCATGATTAGCAGTGACTGACTAGTCACAGATTAAGATACATGCCAGGTTTGGCAACATCGCAAAACTGTCCGTTGCCATGGCGATTAGTCAAGCGTCGTATTCTCATTCCATCGTCTGCTGAAGTATTTTTGGTTATGTTGCTTGTGAATTGTCCTTTGTAATTGTCAATATTATTACGTGTAACAGCAGTTGCGTCAAAATACAATATGCAGTAACGGAGAAAACATCGTAATAGAAAAGACAAACTAATTTTGCATTTAAATTGTTTTAGAAATGTGTTAACATAAAAAATATAACACGTTATGGTAAAATAAATCCTAAAAGGCAACATAATTTATATTCATTAGAACGTTTTCTGACATTGTTCTGTAAATGCAATTAACTGCTAGGATATAATTTAAGAAAATGGCATTCTCTGCTGTTTTATTTTACGTTTTTCGAATTGCCGTAAATACACGTCGTGATAAATTAAACGATAAGATGCCGCCATATTTGTTCCAAACCATGAAAATATTCGGGTTAATCACACCTTAAACTAGTCACCCGCCTTGACTAACTTAAACCATGACTAGTTAAATCCATACTAAAATAGTCGCCTCTAATTGCACTTTCTGAATACGGAAAATCGCAAGTAGTGACTATCTTTTAAACTATGACTAAACTTGTTTCTGAACACAGCCCTCAATGTGCAGCAAAATTTGTTCACCCCAGTGCGTTTAAGAAAAACACGAGTGCGTAATACTAAGCCTTTAATTTGACAAGATGGTATTACTGGTTTCCACTGATTCTCGAAAATTGAACCCTTCATAGAATGACGATACAGGATATCTTTCTCGTCGGTACAATATAAGATGTTCATTTTCTGTGCAGTGCTTTCATTGTTTGGCAATTCCAAAATCTTCTGACGCTTACCATAAGATACTTGTTGACTCTTCAAACTTACCATTAGATCTCCGATATCTGGATGTTCGTGCAAACTTTGTATTTTCTGATTTGCTACAGGAAATTCGATGGGTGATTTCTTGTTATCTACTAGGCCTAAACCTTCATCCGAAATTCTACTAAGATAATCGGCGACCATATTGTCTTTTCCTCTAATATACTGAATTTCTATGTCATAGTCTTGTAATAGAAGCGACCAACGAATCAACAGTCCACCAAATATTTTTCAATTTTTCAAACAGGTCAATGCCTGATAATCTGTCAATAATGTAACATTTTCTCCCAATAATAGGTCGTGATATTTGTTCAAGGACCAGAATATAGCCAAGGTTTCATTCTCCGTAACAGTATATTTCCTTTCTGCCTTATTCAGGGTTTGACTCGCCGTGGCTATAGTTTTCTCCACACCGTCGTTATCGACCTGACTCAACTGTGCTCCTAATGATGCATAAGCCGAAGCATCTGTGTATATCAGATACTCTCGCCCCATGACAGGATGGTATATCACTTAATCGCTAAGGAACTGCATTTTCATGTCCAGGAAAGCCTTTTCCTGTTTAGGTTCCCATTTCCAAATTGCAATGTAAGCAATGGAATCGATAGTCCAGCCAATCTGTTTGAATAATTCCAAAAATGATCTCAATTGTTTGGTGTTGCTAGGTCTAGGGAACTCTCTAATTGCTTGCAGCTTATCTGGTGCAGAGTTTATACAGTCCAATGTGAAAATGTGCCCCAAAATGGTACTTCTTTACGACAAAAAATTGGCTTATTAAACTTTTTAGGTAATTCCAGCGTCCGATAGCTTTGACACCACGATATCTATGTGTAGTAGATGTTCCTCAAATGTTCGAGATGTGATTAGGATTTCGTCCACAGAAGTTCTTACAAATTATTTGTATTCTTAACATTTTTTTCGAATTGATCTAAAAATGACTAAGTATGAATACAAATACGTTATATTAGTGTATATTTTAGATTCCAGCTATGTAGCTCAAACGGTTCAAAAGTTATGGGCCCCCAAATTTGGAGTCCCCTCAAACAAAATCGGAAAGAATATTTTTCGTCTTAAACTCTTTTACCCGCTAAACTTTTGCCAATTTTTCTAATAAACAAAAAAATCTGAATAAATTTTCGAAAAGGAAAAATGCTGGACTCCCCGAATAAAGGGGTACCCCTTAAAAATAAAAAATTCGAAAATTTGTAAAATGAAGTTCGAGATATCGTCGAGATAAGTACCCGCACCAAATTTCAAGTCGAAATCTCAAACAGTTTAGATGCTACAGCCCAAAACGTGCGAAAAGTAAAAAAAAGAAAAAAAAAACAGGACCCTCCAGTCATAGCAACTCCTTCCCAATGAGGGGGGGGGGGGGAGGGTCCGGAAAGAGGGGAGGGGATCGACGGAGGAAGGATGGGAGGTGTGTTCAAATTTAGTTTTGGCACGATATTTTGTACGGCTCGGGCGCTACACAAGGTTTTGTTACAACACAAGATACCATAACGTCATAATACCACGACAATATGCGTAAACTACATACAGGGGGGGGGGGTAAAAGACATTGTGGACACCCTCGGCAGTTTAGGTTTTCCCATATAGGAATTAATATTTTATGTATTTATTATTTTCATATCATACATAACCTCATTAATATATGAACCAAAGTTCACAATTTGAAGTAATAAGATATGGTGGTTCAGATTCAGGTTCAAAATGAACTGAAATTATTCGTTGATCTGCAATTGTGGAACAGTTTTATAACTTTACAACTATTTTCTATTCAAGAATTACATCTTCAGTCAGTATTTGATTTATACATACCTATTTTACAATGAACAGATTCTAAAGCTCCATCATGTAGTCACATATTTTGTAAAACTTCGTAAATCAGAACCACAAGCCCATTTTTGTAAACAAATGGCGTTTCTGTTTCAGTTGCAAATGCTAATAAACGCGATTTAAATTATTACAATAAATATGAAACTTTTTAAATTAATATGCAGTTAGTTATTCAAGTAGAACTTACAAATTGTTCCTGCGCATTGTCATCAACGAGTTGGATTTTTATACAGTCCTGATTGAATATTATGAACCAAACCACACAGCTCGACCATGAGACTACTATATGTCTGAAATAATAGCTTGTTTAGTCACAGAAAGAACGGAGCGATATGGGCGACACTAATGAAAATGTGGACGAAAAATCTAATATGTGTGAATAATTTTATAACCATAGTCTTGTGTTTTGTTTCCTTGAAGACAGTCTGTACAACAGGCAATGTCGACATGACTGTACTAATATGTAAAACAGAAGCCTTATCTGAAAACATTGTTTTCCTATTATAGCGCTCATAAAGGCCCGAATACAAAAGACACAAGTTGCTGGTGTAGTGTTTATTGCTCCCATAATGCTGAGTTCATAGATCAGCGCTGGCAGCTTGATAATCAGCCGTTCTCTCTTATAGCAGGTGGTGTTGTTGGAATGGAGAAATAGGGAGTTATATGATATGACCAGCTACCTGCCACTCCTCTACTCCTACTTGCTGTGCCTGCTCGACTGACAAGTGTAGGTGGGGTGGGGAGAAGCAGTCACCAGCGTCGCTAGAGGGGAGGGAGTAGTTTCGAAGACTGCCACCAGCCACGGGCGAAATAATGCACGGCCGTGAACACGAAGCATTGGTTCCCACGGAAGTTGCGCCGCCCTTAAAAGTGGAAGGAAAGTCGCCCAAAGATGAACGTGGAAAATAACCAAAAGGAAATAGTATTTCTGGAGCTGAGTGCGATAAAATTAAAACACACATAGAATCATTACCAGCAAAGATATCTCATTATGCCAGTAAGGCAGCTAAGTACTTGGCTAGTCGACTAGATGTTAAACAGATGTACGAACTGTTTCAGAAGTAACATCCAGATAGTAAAGTGAAGTACAAGTTTGATCTTCATTACTTTAAAGAAAACTATGAACTATGTTTTGGTAGATCTCAAGTAGATACTTGTTCCCAATGTGAATAGCTGAGTATCAAATTGAAGAGTACCTAACTCAATGACAATGTCAAGCGTGCGGCTGCAGGTGAATTGTTGGTACACAAACAGCATGTAAAAAAGTTCTACAGTACAGTACCAGAAGTTTAGATGAAGTTTCGAGAAATAGAGATGTGGTCGGTATCTGTTTTGATTTTATGCAAAACTTACGCTTCCACACTTACCTGTCCAAGAAGTTTTTACTATCGGAAGTTATGGGTAAACGTATTTTGTGTCCATAATCTAAAGGATGGTACTGCAAAGTGTCACATATACCACGAAAGCAACGCAAATAAGTGTGCAGCATATTGTATGACTACGTTGTCAATAATGTTTCTAAAAATGTTCGTAAGTTGTTCGTCTTTTCCGATGGATGTGCCGGGCAAAATCGAAACCATACAGTGATGAGATTTTGGGCAACACTTTCTGGAAAGGGACAATTCGATCTTATCAGGCATTGCTTCCTTGTTCGCTCATATCTTCCATGTGACAGGGACTTTGGTGTCATCAAGCGTAAAATCAGGCATTCGGGCAGGGTGCACAAGGGGCCGATTAAATATCGCTTTTTATGAGTGCAGCACAAAATTTGCACCTGAGTTGCGTCTGCTTGCGTTGTATTGCAATTATATACTCATACACATTCGATAGAAGACCCGTTTAACTTGCTCTGCACTTGCGTTGCGCTACGTCGGTGCAAATATCAGGTGGCGATATTTAATCGGACCCCTAGGAGTTTAGTGATCTAATTTTGCAGGCTAATAAGAGTGGTAGACTTTCAGTGCATGTGCTTACAACTGATTCAGTTCTGAATTTCAAAGACTAATGACTTGAAAACTATAAGAAGACACCTCTTTCAACTGATTCGTTAGATAAAGGAGTGCTCATGAAAGTATCTTTAGCTATTTCAGTATATAACATGAGTAGTATGATTATGTTTCTTCTGACACAGGAGCCTATGTATGGCGCCCTCCCGAGTGTGGCGCCTCCCGCCATGTTGTGACGTCACGGCCCCGACCGCCATGTTGAATTACATTGACCTTTAACTGTGACCTTGAGTGTAAAATTACCAAAATGTTGGAAAATTTCGAAAATTTCAAAAAAATAAAACAATTTCAAAAAGTTTTAAAAATTTCAATAAATTCTGAAAAAATTCCGAACAAATTATTACATTCATCTTGTTTCCGGACGCCATCTTGTTTCCTACCGCCATCTTGGGGTTTTTTCCGAAGCTCCCGAAAATGTTTAGATTTCGCATTCCATTCTAACCCCGCACATATTTAATAAATAAAAATTTTTGTAAAATTATTTTTATTATAACTTTTTAATAAGAAACTTTTACACAAAAATTATTTAATTCAAACAATTACCGACACGTCTTGCCCGGACGAGCTCCATCGACACACTGACACTCCCCACCACTTTTTACATGTATATATTAAGTCACCATACCACCTCCCCCTACCACTTTCCTTTATTTTAATTGTCTGTTAGTCACGTGATGAATTACCCCCCCTCCATTTACCACTCTCGCTGACACTCGTGTTATAACCCGCTCAAATTTACATCCCCTCTTACCCATACCCTTCTTTTATTTTAATTGGCTGTTAGTCACGTGATGAATTACCCCCCTACTCCTACTTTACCACCATTTTCTTATCCAACATCTAAACATTATTTCCTTTATAATTCTCACTAAAACAGCATAACATCTATGTATTCACATAATAGCTAGTCACTGTAAGTAGTAATAACCATCGATTGAGACTACGTATTCTTCAACAATTTCAAAATTAATGATTTTATTTAATATTGTTCTAAATCAAATCGATTCCCAATAAAGTCAATCAATCAATTACTAAAAAACTTTTTGATAAATATTTTTTATCATAACTACACAGACTTAATTTCCTACAGAACTTCATCGTCTACACTCACACTCCTACCAAATTAGCTACATGTATTTAAATTTCCGATAAAATCAATCATTCGCTTTGAAAATAACAATTTTTTCTGGACAGTTACATATGTAAGACTCTTCGACTACTTTCAAACAGGGCGTACACAACTACAACTAAAAAACTGACATATAATTTTAAATTCACACTACTTATGCAAACCACACCACCCCTACATCCCCGCACCCACCAACACTACCCCTAAACAAATGCCCCCCCCCCCATCCCATAAAACTCTACCATCACTCTCCGACGTCCTGTCAGAGCCTGTCCGAACCGATCATTACACTTTTCTACAGTACATATACGCAGATATGACTTTCTCCCAGCTTAGCGAACAGTTACATACACACGACAACTCGCAGCCATGCAAATAACATAATCAAATCTCATATCACTGGCCTGCTTCCACACCAGGACAGCGGTTTCAGTTTCATATATTATTATTTTTTATTCCATCTTTACCTTCATAGACAAAAAAAGTATTTAAATCGTAATATTTATTCTCGTCAAGCGCCCAAGTTAAATAAAAACTCTTGTTCCTCCAGTCATTACATTTTATTTACATATATTTTTCAATCAGCTACTTGTAAATCAAACATCGCATCTCTTGCAAAAATTATTCAATCTTCACTTTAAAACATTTAAAGTCATGCTCTTTGAAAGAACTGTGTTTGTATCCTGATGACTAAAGCATACTCTACTTATTTATGTTATCTTGTCTTATTTTTAGTTTTCTTTTGACAGTCATTTATTTCGCAATGGATGGGGACTGTAAAATTTCGCCAGTTCAATTACCTGCAGGCTAGAATCTATTGTACTATGCCTACTCAAGCCCCGTTTATTCGTGCAATGTTTGCTGTTCCACTGAGTATCAGCAAGTTGACTAATAGTTGGGGCTTGAGTATGCATAGCACAGTGAATTCTAGCCTGCAGATCATTGAATTCGCGAAATTTTCCTGTCCCTAGCAATGGAGTATGTCCAAGTAAATAAATCCAGTCATTCAAAGTCATTTACATATATTGCCTGATTAAGCAACAAAAACCCCTAGTTTAGTGTTCTCATCAACTTCGTGTCATCACACAATGCAAACTAAGGCCTCGTAATACGCTCCATGCTTCGTTGACCCAGTCACATATATTACCAGTTTTGACAAAAAAACCCATGCGCTGTCATAGTCATTGTCATGGCGGTAGTGGTAGTTATCACCGGCGAAGATGTCGCCAACAGAGGTGAAGTTACCACAGTACTTGTCGAAGTTGTTCAACACGAGCTCACATCTCATCGTAACTTATTCACTGATGTAGATAAAATTCTGCTTCACTGCTACCAGTCCCACTAGTTACAGGAAATATCAAACGTATCGTGTTCCATTTTTATTTCCGAAGTGAGTTGTGGTCACAGGTATGTTACGTCGCATATAACCTGACACAAACATCTCTTATTCATACCATTTAATAAATGTCATACAGTGGTACGTGTTTCGTCCTGTTCGCTTTCCTACAATGTTTGTCTTAATACGGTACCGGTTTATTGGAATAGCACTTAAACTATACATTCTATTTCTTAACTCAGTGATTCTCAAACTCTTCTCAAGGTTATCGAACCGAATTTTCTTTCATACTATAATGAAATGTACGTAAGTCCTTGCTGAGTTCATTTCAATATATGTCTTCAGACTACCTCAGAAAGCTGACCACTTCAGTTCAATTACATTTTTATTATAAATGTCTGTAACATATACAACTGTAGATGCTTTAGCTTCCCAACTTTTAACATGTTCGTCGTAATCATCTCGTCATATTCTTAATTGACTGATAGACGTATTAATACACCTGAACTCGCACCCGCACTTCTAACACCCTTAGTATAAAATAAACCAAACAGTCCTTATTCATACATATTTTTCGTCTCATACCACCCACCCTACCATGTCAGCATTTACTGTAATTCATGTCACAGACTCAACAGGGGTATCTTGATGTCATTAACAAATATTTCGGACTGTTCACATACGAAACAGAAGTTAATGAAGGCTTCTCCATTAACACATCATTCGTAGTAGGTTCAATTTTCTCCTAAGTTCATTCCATCATCGAATCTTGTTGCATTCCAGGGAGAATATCGTGACCTGTACTTATATGCTATACGTGCATACAGTCTACAGCTCTTACAACATCAATATGCTGTACGACACTGGTTCGTATTGCATTTACTTATTCCTTGTCTCCATACAGCATATCCACACGCAAATGTCTTGTAGCACTAGTCGCACTGGTGTCTAGAAAGTGCTGACGTCGATTCTCACGAGGTTAAACCATAACTACGTAACGGTTACAATTTCCTTAAATGACGACTTATAGCTACAGAGAAGAGACCTTATTAAATACTAACCCGTATGCCGTTTCAAGTTGCTGCTTTGTCCAATCTAGCTATCCTAGTTTTCTCACTGGTACATACTATGAATAATACTTTAAAGTCATCCGACTTCACGCACACATACTGATTTTTTTCCCATAAATACATGCTTGCAGTAAGAACACACACGAATATTTTCCATCTTCACTATTGCAATATCTCCTCTCCCAACTACTGCTATTCGTATACTTACTTCAGTTGTTAATATAAAACTTATCCTTTTATCTTGTATCCAGTCCTGCATACATGTTTGTTACCTAATTGCATGATTTATTTTTAAGTGTATTCATACATACTTTTTACATTTCTTTGCTAGCACAAAAAAATATATTTTGATAGATAAGGAAAGCGACCCTTTGTAGTTCGTGTCTTGACTAAGTATTTTGTCTCGTAGTGCAAACCGAGATACTAAATTTTTCTCGCGTTTAATTACGTCTACGTTTTACTTTCTGAAAATACATCTCGCCCCTTGCCGAAGGACATGTCTGTAGAAGGTTACGGTACAGCCGGTATCTTCGTAGGGTAAGGTTCCATTAGTTAGAGTTATTATCATTCAAGATGGAAGATCTCGTCGAGTGTAGACGATCATTTTTCACCATCAACAGACATCATATACGATGCGCAACGTGTATGTAAAATGCGTTATACTAATACGCGAGAGTAAAAATTACTATGTGTAAAGCTGCAGGTCTTTTCTTCATTCTCTCTTGTACATGGTACATAAATTTGAAACCAGTTTCATTATTTCATACCTTTAAGAGTTTCTTCAATATGTATTACAGTTCTAATTCGTCTTTATTTCCTTTCAAGTTCCCATCTCACAGTCAGACTAAAACCTAACCATTCTTCCAGCGCTAAATACTTCGATGTTGGTCACTAACTAAAATCTCTCTCTGTCACCCTAACCTCAAATAAACATATGAAGTCTTGCTGAAATTTATAACCACAAAAATATTGAGCTTGGTTTATACCTATTCTGTAAAGAAGAATGAATATGAGTTTGTGTGTGAGTATTAAAAATTTTTTTGTATGGTCGAGCTGATACAGGACAGAAGATATTATTGTTAGAAAATATTATCTTTGAAGATTAGTATTGTGCATCTAGTTAAAGTATGGCGTATATACTAGTATTGTTACGAAAATGTTAGATTAAAAATAAAATTTATTTCTGTTATAATATAAGCTGAAACATTTCAGCATGGTATGTATAATTCGATATTATCCGAGTGTTTATGAATGACAATGTCTTTAAGGATGGTAGCAATAGGAGATAATGTTGATGTGCACGAGCAAAAATTATTTGTGTATCTTAACTGACATAAGTGACTGATCGGACCTTCAGAATATATTATATGTTCGTTACGATACGATTGGGTGCCTTGACAGCATCGGATTTTACTTAGTGTAATGATTCTAAGTCATGGAATGGCCAGTGATATGAGATTTGATGATGCTATTTGCATGGCTGCGAGATGTCGTGTGTATGTAACTGTTTGCTAAGCAGGGAGAAAGTCACATCTGCATATTTGTACTGTAGAAGAGTGTAATCATCGGTTCGAAATTTGGGAACATTTTGGTAATTTGACACTCAAGATCAAGTTCAAGGTCACGGTTAAAGGTCAAGGTCATCGAACATGGCGGTTGAGGCTGTGACATCACAATGGGGCGGGGGGCGCCACACTCGGGTGGGCGCCACACTCGGGCGGGCGCCACACACCGGCTCCTGTGCCAGAAGGAACATAATCCTACTACTAAAATGGTTGAGTTTCAGTCTTCAAATCATGGCGAAGTGGTTTGCTATAACTATATTAATGGACTGATAAAAACACATTTCATTTGTTCAATCAACACCACAAAACCGTTCCCTCTCTTTCTATTGTGAAAGCGTATTTGGAACCAGTAAAAAATACAATCCACATCAAGAAGCTTGAAGACATCACAAAACTCATGAAATACATTTATAATGAACATTTAACTTTTTATCAAGAAATTCTGGAATGGCTAACAACAACAGTAGCAACAGACGATGCCTGAAACGAAAAAACTTACATGCTGAAACAAGAAAACTAAAAATGACACCTCATGTATTTAAAAAGAAAACATTTAAACGTGTTTTGCACATTAAAATAATGTCAGTATAATAATACAAGATTTTTTTTTGCATGTTAAAATGATGTCAGTTTAATAATACAAGGTTTTTTATGTTTGTGTTATTAAAGTTAATATTTTCAGGGCGTAATGTCACCCAAAACATTATCTCAGCAACATAATTAAGAATTCATTTCAGAAACGTCATCAGTCCATTAGCTTTTTTATTTATAAAAAGTATGTATTATAGTTCTTTTTGAAGTTGCGATATTAAAACCCAGATAATATGTTTATTCAACTTTAAATGCAACCTATATATTTTTAATTTGAGTCTTGAAGAAACGTGAAGGTTTTTCTTGATTATCTCAAAACTAGTTTTTTGGACTCATGACGTACAAATAACACCTACTCCACTATAAGAATCTGTGATATATTGAAGTTTACAAATACTGTATACCTGTGCGTACATCCATGACATAAAAGTTAATAAAGCGAAGAAACTAGATTAGTACGAAACTTGCTTTAACTTATTAGAAAAATAAATATTTTTATTAATTAACTAATAATTCATTATTTTTGGTAAAACTACTGAAATATGAAAATGTAGATTAAGAATATCCAAAATAATTACATAATTTGCATAAAGATATTACATTAGCTCCTGAAAATAAAATATCCAAGGGATAAAAAATACCGATTTAGTTTAGTTTATTACATCCTTGGCTCTTTTTTCTGTACGGTTTTTGCACAAATATATTGCGAGTGTTATATTTAAAGTACTGTAGGCCTACAGTACCTGTAAACCCACATTCAATAATTTTTTTTTTTTCATTATCTAGGGGTGTCAGCCATCAGAATCTTATTCTTGTATTGAGGTTAAGTTGATATGGAGGAAGCACTCAAACATTGGTATGTTTTTGTATACGTATTAAATAAATAATAGAATACATTATGTAAATATTAAACAACATTTCTCTTTGGAATGAAACTGATAAAGGTACACAGAGTATTGAATTTAAACCGATTGAATGAAATCCTATACCGTAAAGTGAGGTTACTTTGCACCCCCTGGGTAACTTTGCACCACCCCATTAATTTATTTTTAAGTACAAATTCTGAAACACTATATACAGTACAGTAATGTCGTTTATGACTGATGTGTAAGGTTAAATGTTGATCCCTTTAAGATGATCCTAACAGGTATTTTAAACGAAAAATTGTGGTGTAATTTTTAATGAGAACAAAGGCTAGAAATAATTGAGAAGAAATTGGATTATGTACAAATGTTGAACAAGTAGAAAAATTAATTACAAAACAAAATTTGAAATATCGTACTATGTTTACAACATTTTAGCTGCAATACATACGAATCAAACACAATTATGTTTCAATAAATTAATATATGTTTGAATGGCTATGTTAGATTTACACAAATCATAATGTACGATTTTTCATTCTAATGTTTTGAAACTGAAACATCGAGATAATTTTGACTTGTGCTACACGGATACTGACTCGTTCATTCATTATATAAAACAGATTATAGTTATATATTTCTGAAGTGCTAGAAAGTAACCACAAGTAAGTTATAAAACAATCCGAAAATTCAGGACAGATCAATCACAGATTCGTTCAGTATTTGCAAGAAGTGTATTTCATTAAAATTAATTTGAACTCTACATTAGTTAAAGAACATGCACATAATCTTTAAGCGCACCTAATAATTTACTTTACACTGCTGTTATTAGTACTCTCGCAAATGTCAATCATCTTGTCGCAATGATTTAATGAGCCAATGACAGCAAAGCGTAGAAAGAGATGTCGATCGAATGCACTTTTCCAAACTGTTTCGTTTGAATAGGAAAAAACAACAATCGGAAATACTTCAGACACACCGTGTAACAGCACGTACGGCTATGCGTGTTTAAAATTAACCCTTCCGTGTCCCACTGTAACCGCGGCCTAAGTGGCAAAAAAAAAGGGGAACATAAGGAAGAAATGAAAATCATAGGAATATTAAAATAAGAACTATAAAAATAAATGGTTTCACTTTATTGCCAATTGCAAACCTGAAATGTTAGACACAATGTATCGACCAATCAGCACAGCAACCATTTGGCTGGGAATATTGAAGTGTTTGGTAGATTTCATTCCTATTTGGACTTTACAGTATCCATTCGACATCTACACCAACGTCAAAATTAAATGTTATAATTGTTTTGCACGAATTTCAACCATGCATAGCTAAGTGCCAGTATCGCTATTGTTACGTTTAACACTGGTTTTACAAAATGAAGTTGTTTAGCTGCATTCACTACTCGTGCAGTATAATGCAGTCAAGTAACTCAGTTTGTTTAAGCAAAGTTAAATATTACACTAGCGCAGAAAAACCATTGAAACCCTTCTTGCACTGCAATTGATTCCGGTTCACACATTAACTTCGCTTTTTTAGACCTTTTCGGAAATAGTGAAGAATTCGGGAAAATAAATGTAAGAATGGTAAAAACGAGAAAATACGCATGGAAATCTACTTGAATGAAGGTGCAAGTCTGCAACACGTAAATGTTACAATACAGAGGCTGAATGATAAATACTCTGGTATGCTGTGTTACACATGAAAGTTATGACAATACCGTCAATAGCATGTTGTATGAAACTGTTCATTGAACTACAGTGGCTGTTCCAAGTCTCACATTGCTAGACGTTAGTCGTAGCATGGCCTCTGTTGGACTGTGACAAAACGTGCACTATTTTGTGCGCTCTGCCGAGAATGGCTGAATTCTACACTCATGGCACTGGCCAACAAAACTGCGTGGATTAATTCAAAGTGCCTGTGATTACATCGATAGCTCAGCTGGTAAGATAAATTTTCAGCAGACTATCGAGAGTCACAGTCCGTGCGTCCATGAACGAAAAGGAAAAAAAAAAAAAATTAAAACATACAAAGTAAACTTTTAATACCTAAATCATGTTCTTCTGATAATGTGTCACTATTATTGCTAACCAGCACTGATCAAACTCATCCTTTGGATGTATCGAAGCAATTACCTCAGTCTGTTCACAACGTTGACGCAATTTTTACTTGAATCATTCTTGAAATTATTTGAACTCATACTAAGGCTAACCTCGTGACTTCGTTAGAAGTTCTGACATAGAAGACCAACATAATATATGTACTCACATATTTACTACCAAATCCTGTGCACGTTAAATATTGCGCTCACATTATAATGTATTTCATAACTATGAGCGCGGTTACTAAACCGATGCTTAAGTTCACAAACATTGTATGTCCATGGAAAGGCAATTTTGAGGTAAAAACTGATTTGGACTGCTCAAAGCTAATTTTATCGGTGCAGCAAATATTGTATGGCCATAGCGATGAAAATATGGTTATTTTTAGGACGTAAATATTGTCACTGTCTGTCGAGAAACATTGCTTCACAAATATTGTATGTCACATCAAACGCATTTCTGTTAATAATGTTCTCTGCCTAACCGTTTCAGCCATGTGCAAAAATGTTGTATGTCTGGACATACTGCATTAATTTTATTTTATTCACAATGGCGCATATTTTCTAGAGCTCAGATATTGTATGCCCTGATCTTTCAATGTCTGTGCCCTGAAGACTTCTTTATGAAATGACACAGTATTGTACGTCCGGAGATACAATATTTGGGCATGCTATTAGTCTACAGAGGGCAGCGCTTAACATTTTTCACCCTGGAAAAACAATGTGTGTGCAGCCAATAATCTATACCTGGAAATCAGTTACAGCTGGTTGTTTACAATGACGAACCTATTACTCAATTATCAAATTTGATTATTTTGATAGTGTTATCCTAAACAATTTTACTTCAAAGTGTGCTACTTTACGTATTACAATGTTTGGGTGTGCAAAGAAGATGTTAGACCTTGTTAAAATGAAAACAGAAGTTAATTCAGAGCCAGGTCTCTCATACAAAAATACAACCACAGACGTTAATACTTTAGCATGTGAGAAACTACCCGAAGTGAAGTACAAAGTTGTTGATTTCGGTTTCCTAATAAAAACTTGTATGAAAAATGAAGTTATTTTGATGTTGCGCTATGGTGGTGACATTAATGTTTCATGACAACCAATACTGTAGAAATATATTGGACTGTGTGCTTGATATTAAGAACGTAACACAGCTAAAGTGGGTGCACGAAAAACACATCATCGTATCAACGAGCAAAGAAGACAAAGAAATCATGGACAATTTCTCTAGTATGTTCAACATTTTGGAATTTAGTCCTAGTTTTATTTGTTTTGCTCTTTTAGTAATAGACCTATTAGGATATTGCACGGAAATAGTATTCAATAACTAATGGAATTCATTTCTTTGTCGAACAATCTGGAGTCACAATAGAAATACAGGAAGGTGTGGCACTACCGTTGGAACTGAATAATGTTAACATTATTACAACAGATGGTACTATATTACTTGCTGAAGAAATCGTTTATGATCAAAGTCCAGATGCCCTGTTGCTTCCTGCTCCTTTCGAAGTAGACAGTGATGCAGATAACCTTGCTCATAGCGATCGAGACTTAATACTCATTAGTATGGACTCAAAAACTGAGGAAGAAAATTCTGAAGCGATTCTATGTAATGAGACCAGAGGAAGAAGAAAACGAAAGGCTAATCCAGACTCTTGGAAGAGGAATATAAAGAAAAGATTGCGCTTTCCAGGAAAATCTTACACATATAGTAAAGGCTACACTGTTAACGAAAAGGCAGCGAAACTAACATATTGTTCGAAATGTAGGTTCAGTTGTTCAGAAAAATTTCTTTTGAAAGGCAAAAACTTCTGTGTGATGAATACTGGAAATTTGGGGATGCAGGCAGACAAAAAGAACAGATTTGCTCACTTGTCACTGAGAATCCAGTATAGTTGAGGAGGAAAAGAGATGTCGACAGTCCAAAGGAGAAGAGTACACCGAGATTTTATACTTTACCAGCTGAAGGCGGAGAAGTATGTCACAGAGTATGCCTGAAATTCTTCTGCAACATCTTTGCAATATCTTTCCAGGTAGCCGATTTGGCCTTGAAATTTAAAGGTGGAGTCTATATTGGAACTGATGGAAGATTAGGAAAATGCCCAACTAAAGAAACAAGTGAAAACAATGTAGAATACGTTATGAGACACATATATAGCTTTCCTAAAATGGAGAACTGCTATTGCCATAATGATTCGAGGAAATTATTTTTATCCCAAGATTTAAATATAGCAAAAATCTGTAGACTGTACTGTGACACATATTGTACAGATTTACCAGCATCTGAATTTATGTACATATCTTTATTCAAGACATACGATCCACCCATGTTTCCACATTCCTAAAAAAGATCAGTGCTTAAGATGCAACCAGTACCACAATGCAGAAAATAAAAACCACTGGAGACTGAACTGACAGCTCATAAGAAACGTGAAATTGCATCTATGATAATGAAAGAAGATGGCAAAATAAGAGCCATTGAAGAGAAACGGATATCCCAAAGTGCAATAACACGTTATTTACAAGCAATATTGTCCGTACCATTTGCAGGGGGCGCTGACATTTATTATAGAATGAAGTAAATTGTCTATAATTTCATGGCTTATGACTGTCACAAACCAGAAGGGGGTGACGGATTTTGTTACATCTGGGATGAAACACATGGTAGGAAATGTTCTATATAGATGGGGACATGTCTTCTGGACTATGTTTCAAATATGCCTGAAACTGTAACATATATTTCTAGTTTCTGTGACACCTGTGGGGGGAGGGGGCAAAATAGGAATCAATATACTTCTGCAGCGTTGTTGTATGCTGTAAACAAGAGTACACACTAACAGGTGTTCGACATGAAGTTCATGGAATGTGGCCATTCGTATCTGGAAGCTGACTCACGGCATGCAACAACAGAGCGAGCAAGGAGGCACAAATATATATACCCAACTAGAGAGTGGGGTGTTCTTGTGCAAATGGCTTGATGCAAGCCTTTGTCATATAACGTTAAACATTTGATCTTTGCTGATTTTAAAGATTTCAAAAACTTGCTTCTCATGTGATGCATAATACAAAAATTCATCATGAGGGCAACCGAGTCAACTGGTTAAATATCAGGTGGTTGAAACTTCAAAAGAGTGAACCAACAAAAATTAAATTCAAGTATGGCCTAAATGATCCAGATTTTAAGGAAATTTACTTAGAACAAAAAAAGAAAGAAAAGCATGTCAATTTCATGGGACACAACCAATCTCATGGGAAAGCATTCCAAGAAGCGAGTGTATCTCAAGCAAAGAAAAATGACTTGCTGTACCTGCTTCAAAAGGGAGTCATTCCTTCCGAGTATAAGCACTTTGTTGAAGACATCCCTGCTGCTGCAAAGACAAAAGATACTGTAACATGGCCAGCGAGTGATATTGAAAACTAAATAATGTAATGCTATTGTGTTTATGGTTATGTAAAGACTGCCACTTTGTTTTTGTTCCTGTAGTAACTGATATTGTTTTTTTTTTGTGAAGAAGTTGATCTCTATTATTTTTTTTTACTTTTTAAAGTGATAGACACTAAAAGATGATTGTTCTTTTTGTTTAAGAACTCTCATTGCATTTATTGTTGTGCAAACACTGCCATTTTGTTTTTTGTTGTGTAAACAATGCATTTTTTGTTGCATAGCTGTTGAATGCATGTGTTTTTACTTTATGAAGTTGCTAGACACTTAAGATATTGTTAAGTTCTCGTATTCAAGAAACGATTTTTTTTTGGTTTACAAGCATTTGACTGGTTAAATTATTATTTTTTGGACTGCTGAATTATTGACTACTTTCACAGAGTTGTGGATTATGATTATAACTTTGTTTTTTTTTTCAATTCCGGACATCAACATCTTTGTTCTTATATCCTTATGTTTGCTATTAGAGCCATGTATTATCCCACTTCCTGTTTCAATTATCAAACTATTTTTGAATTGAACTCATTCTAGGTCGATGTTGTTATTGTCTCACTGCAATCATAAGTGCATAGTGTTCCGACATATACTACTGCCCGCATTCTACACATTAAAGTTAACTTATTGCAACTCTACAAACTTTCAAATCGATTTTACTCTAAACCTTTACTTATGGACATACAATATGTATGAACTAAGTCATCGATACATATTTAATTTAATTGACCACAAAGTTACAAAACGATCTGGAATCACTACTAACACACTACATGGCAGAGTCAATATTCAACGTTCTTCAACTATGTTTTCATGTCTATTATCAGTTATTACAGTATTTTAAGTGAAGTTGGCTGTGTGTTCAATTATTATAACTACTGAATTTCCTGGCTGGAAATCTAAACAAGGTCCGTGGCTTATTGTATTGTGTTTAGTAGGTCAGATATATGTGCAATGTTTCGGTACTGCGCGAGGCCAACAATGGAAAATTACGTGAAGTCCTTAAACGGGTGCTGAAAAAGCTCTCCCCGACCGCGTGTCAATCACTGAGGCCATGCAAAAAGAAAGAAAAGGTTCTGGTACGTTACTGATAAACTATTGAAAACTAAAATGACTTGATCCCAATAGATTGGGCCTCAGGGAGACGGGAATGTGTTCCACGCGCGAATTAACGTTTCTGTGATCAGGCGAAGACTACTGACATGGCGTCTGGAGGGAGGACACGGTAGCCCGCGTTCCTGCCAGACTTGGTGGTTAAGCTCTTACAAGCTAAACTAAAGTAAAATTCATTACAGAATATCATCCAAAATTACAAAAACAATTATTAATACTCGTCTGCCCTTAGTTAATAACTGCCAGTCTGTATAAGGCGTGTTCAGAATTACACTTAAAAATGCAACAATACACAGGAAAGCAATAACGAATAATATAAAAGCAATATTTGAAAAAGTAATTAAATTGTAGACATTGTAAATGTGACTGAAAGTCTACTTAAGTATTATTTTATAAGGCGTAACAAAATAATACGATGACGATTTTTGGTGGGCTTTTGGCATAGCGTCCTACAGACCTAATCAAAAACATCACTCACACATAGAAAAATTAAAAAGAAGAACATTTATTCTCATGGTGCCTGTAGGTTTCTAGAAAATCTGTAGAGTCTACAAATGATATCAATTTGCCTGAATTTAGCATGGATCAGTTTTCATGTTCCACTTTGTCACGTGTTTATGTAGCGGCGCGTTAAGCCCGCACATCACAAACATTACCACAACTTGCCCTGCAATTCCCATTAAATTAACACTTACTATGAAGATGATTGCTGGCCAGGCATTCAAAATCGTAGCTGGAAATTGCTACCTTGAGGCTGGTGGTGAAGCTCCATAGGCACGGGGCAGGGCATTCACGTCCCCAGAGACGTGAAGCCTGGCTGATGGAGAGTCCGTGGTGAAAGAGGCGGTCACGTTTCTACGGCCGTCTGAGCCACTGTAGCCCAGCGGACAAACGGGCGTCCGCAGCACACGTCATCCGCGCCCCACTCAGGCGACCATTTGGCCGCTAGTGGTACCAGCGACTCGGGACTCTGAGCTGCTCACTAGCCCGAAGATGATATGCACCCATCTTGGATGCTGCTGCCGGGTTAGCTGCCCTGGGACGGCATTGCCGACGTTGACTCCGCTGTGCTGCAAGCTCGCTGTGGACGTCACTCGTGGAGTGCCTGCTGTGGTCGCGTGCCGGGTTGGCACCTGCTGCAACCTGGTGGTGTGTGGGTAGGCGACCTGACCGGTCAGCTGACCGCGGGGGAGCTGGATGCCCCTCCATCCGGAACTGTGTCAGGGAGCTGAGGGACCCGTCTGTTTCTCCTGGGAGACCGCAAAACAGAGGGTAGACACGCCGGCTTCACTGCCTCACAGCCAGTGCAGGTAGTGCGTGCTTGTCGTCGCTGGTGCTGTATGCGACGGGGTGGCGTCCCGGAGACACTGTCGTCGCTGTTCTCCCCATCCCCCTCGCTGACCACGCTGTCGTGTAGCCTTCGGAGGGCCAAGGTAGGTGGGGTTTCAGCCACGCTAGCTTTGGGGGGATCTGCATGTCCCACCTCTGGCTCTTCCACTTCTGTCTGAGGGTCACCGTCGGTGACAGTAGTAGGCTCCTCTAGGCTTTGAACATTCCCCGGGTCAGTTGGCTGATCCTGTCTGTTTCTGACCCCCTCGTCAGATTGTTCAGCTGCACTAGTCTCCTCTGTTGTCGAAGATAGTGGCGAATCCAAGGACAAGAAAGCGGGTGCGTCGGGTGTGTTTGCCCCTGCCCGTTCCTCTAAGGGTCCATGGTTATCTGTTGCTGAACACTCTCGTGAGAGTGGTTTTACCCACTCGCCGAGTGGGTAGCTGATGTCTGTTCGATATGAGTGGACGTGGGTGACTGTGCTGGCGGGGTTTTTCCCAGTTCTGGCATCTCATCAGCGCGCTGCTCACATTGCCGGACTTCTGCTAAACGTAGGTCATCCCGGTGGACTTTCTTTGTGTATCTTCCTACCCCGATGATGAAGCATATGTTACCAGCCGGCCTGAGAACAGTGTGAGGTCCGGTCCACTTATGTGCCAACCCAGCACAGAACGCTTGTTTACTCGTCGACTGAGGATGCGCTCTCGCATACACCTTCTGACCGGGTTGAAGCAGTGGTGGTGTCTTGGCAGAATTCGGGACCATTGTTCGGCGTACCTCTGCTGTCGCAGCTGCACTTGCTGTTCCCTTCTCCTTCGTCGATTTCGTTTTTCGCCACTGCTTTCCTCAGCTGTGCTCTCCCCAGGTGGGAAGCATGCCATTTCGCCGGGTAAGGCGAGGTTATGCCCCTGCAGCATCTCTGCCAGAGAGTAGCCCGTTGCTGCATTCACATGGGAGCGCAAGGTAAACAGTATGGCGGGTAGGTGTTCTGCCCAACTCATGTGGTCCCCTTTGACTCGAAATCGGAGTTGCACCTTGATTTCTTGATTCCTCCGTTTTGTGGGGTTGGCTCGCGGATGGTATGCGGCTGTGGTATGATGTAACACCCCCCACTGGGTACAGCAGTCTCGCCACCTGTGACCCGTAAACTGAGTACAGTTATCCGTTAATAGTACCCGTGGGTAGCCCCACCTGCTGAAGAATTCTTTCTCAAGGGCACTCTTGATTGTTGGTGTGCGCGCACTAGAGATCACATAGGCCTCCACCCACCTAGTGTAGAGGTCGGTTACCACTAGTATGAAGCGCTTGCCGCCTTTGCTCTTTGGATATGGACCCATCAGGTCGAGGGCTATGGTATCCATAGGGATTTTTAGTGTTCGGGGCTGTTGTTGCTGCTGTCCGTCCGCACGTCGACTCTTGACACGGTTGCAGTGCTTGCAATGGCAGACGTACTCGCGTGTTTGTTTATCCGCTCCTGGCCAGTGGAAATGGCGTCTGAGGTTAGTCAGTGTCTGTCTGCCACCCGGGTGTCCTGCCCAGGGACTCTCGTGTGCAAATTCTAACACCTTGACGCGTTCAGCCGTTGGCACGTAGAGTTTCCACGCCGGCTTGGATTTGGGGCACTCAATCTGGAGCTGACCGTCGACGACACGGTAATGTCGCACCTCGCTCTTGCCGCACTTCTCTATCTGTCCCCAGGTCTCCTGGCATTGTTGTTATGCGGCTAGGATGCGTTCTTTGAGACATTCTAACGTGAGCTCGCTCATAACCGTTACAGCGTTGCACCTAGGGACCACGCCTGCTCTTGTCTGCTCGTTTTGTCTCGTGGGTGGCAGGATCTCGTCCCACTCTCCTTCGTCGTGCGGGAAGATGTCCTGCGGGGCACGTGACAATGAGTCTGCAAGCTCGTTTTCAGCCCCAGGTACATGCTGTACCTCGAAGTCGAAGGACTGCAACAATAGGGCCCAGCGGGTAAGCTTACTCCGGGCCTCTTTCATTGCGTGAAGCCACACGAGTCAACGGTTGTCAGTTCTGAGGGTAAAACGCGGATATTCGAGGAACTGGCGATATCGTTTTACGGCCCAAACGACCGCGAGGCATTCGCGTTCATTGACGTCATAGCAACGCTCAACTGCCTCTAATTTGGCACTGCTGAAGTCAATGATCCGCCTCTCGTCGTTGTCTCTGTATTGGTATAGGACGGCGCCTAGACCTAGTTCGCTCGCATCAGTCTGCAAGTATAGATGGCGGTTTGGATCATGCCTTGCAAGCTTAGGGCACTCTGCAAATTTCTCTTTGATGGTGTCGAAACTTTTCTGGTACTTGGCTGACCAGTGGAAGGGTTTGGCAGGTGATAGTAACTCTGTCAGTGGCGCTGTGATGATTGCAAAATTTTGTATGAAGTCTCTTAACCAATTAATGAGTCCAAAAAATTTACGCAACTGTTTGCGTGTACGGGGTATGGCTTGACTGTTGATGAGCTCTACTTGGTCTGGGGTAGGTCTGCTGCCCTCTTCATCTACCAAGTGGCCTTGGAACTTGATGCAGGTTTTGCCGATGTGGCACTTATGGTTAGTGCACATAAGGCCGTATGTGGCCAGTCGCTCAAGTACTAAGAATAAGTGATGTACATGATCCTCCCAGGTTTCCGACCATACCACAACATCGTCGAGGTAGGCAAGAGCAAAATCCCCAATATATCCGTCCAGAACATTTACCATCAGATTTTGAAAAGTTGAAGGTGCGCATTTCAGCCCAAACGGCATTGCGCAGAACTGAAACCTCCTGCCATCCGGAGCGGTGAATGCGGTCTTGTGTCTGTCTGCGGGATCCACTGGCACTTGCCAATACCCGCTCTGTAGATCGAGGGATGACAGAATTTTTGCACGCCCTAAGGCTCCTAGTGCGCCTTTGATCTGTATGTACGGTGGTGGTGAATTCTGGGTAATATGATTCAGCGGCTTAAAATCCATGCAAAAACGCCACGAGCCATCCTTTTTAGGCGCTAAAGTTATGGCTGAATTATAGTTACTGTATGTTGGTTCAATAACACCCTCCACTATCATTTCCTGGATATGCTCCTTAATAATGCGGCATTGGTGTGGTTGGTAACTGTGTGGTGGTGAGTACACTGCTTCATTACTGGTTAATGGTATTCGGTGCTGTGTCACATCTGTGCGTTTCAAGGAGTCTGTGTTGCGGCAAAAACATCTCTATGTTCGTCGAGTATGCGCTGGAATACTTCACGGAGTTCCTCCGGTACATCGTGATCTAGGTTGTCCAATGGCACCGGTGTGGTTGGCTGTTCCGGTTTTGCATCTAGATTATAGACTGTTCTTCGTTCACGCTGCCCAAAGTGTATTCTGCGCGCTGCAGGCTCAACGACTGTATTTTGTTCTGTTAGCCACGGTATCCCTAGGATGACGTCTTCCCTGAGTTCCGACGTGACGTCAGCACGTGTGATTGTTGTGATGTCCCGGATAGTAACGGAAATTTCGGTTTCGCCCACCGCCTCGCCCGTCTGTTCGTTTGTTGCCAACTGGAAAGTGCGGGTAACTGTTTGTAGTTTGTCAGTGCCCACAAAATGAGGGCGAACAAAATTATGAGACGCCGCGGTGTCTATCAGCGCACGACACCTATGGCCATTCAGTACTACTGGTATTCGTAGCATACTCTGATTTATATTCTGAATGTTGCTCAACATGATCTGCTGTGGTGTCTGTTTGCATTCAGCTAGTGGTAAAATATTGCAGTTGGTACTATTGTTATTATTATACATATTGCTCGCACTTAGTTCAGCGGTGTTTACTTCGGACATAGTGACACTTTGTTGACATGATTCACTAACAATAGGTACACTTGACACTTCCTTAATATGCACATTATTACACTGAACATTAGAAAACTGTTGGGCATGGTTGGTGTTCTGTAAGTTTACTGGTAGTGGTTGTGTTTGTACGGGTAAATTCCCATAACCCGGGGTAAGAGTAGTGTCCGGCCCTCTTACCCCGATTTCCCGTTTCCCGGCAGTGGCAACATTGGCTTGCCAGCAGCCTTGTTGGGACAATGAATATGCCAATGGTAAACCTCTCCCTCGCAGAAACAGCACGGGTGTTTGGGGGGTTTGGTGTAGTCGACTTGGTACATGTTTGTTTTAAAATTGTTCCTTTCCTGACTTTTGGCAGCATTACTTTCTGTTATGGTTCGTTCACCATTCCGTTATGTTCCCTTATTAAACCTTGGGTTTATTTGAATGTTAGCTGAGGACTGGAACACTCGTTCACGGTCACGCCGTGGTGTTTCCTCATTCACAGTTTTCTCTAGAATGACTACTGAGTGGAGAAAATCATCCTCGCTTACATGTATCAGGGAAGCAAAAGCACTCCTGAATTTGGCTTGAACTGTAGAGGCAACAACCTCTAGAATTTCTCGAGTGGACATTTGCGAATAGTACCTCTTTAACATGTTTATTTTATTGGTGACGAACGTGCAAAGTGATTCATTGCCCTGTTGTTCTGCGAGAAGCAATTTACTGCGGGTTTGCAATGAGGTGAATGTGCCGCCAAAACGGCGCTCAAAAGCGGAACTAAACTCGTCCCACGTCTGCTCATAGTGAGTTATCCCTCGCCACCATGCCTTTGCCTCACCTTGTAAACAGCCTCCCACGCAGCTAGGCCAGTCAGCTGTCCCGACTCCATAGCGCTGCAGGTGCTGCGTGCAGTCCAGCAGAAAAGCTGCGGGGTCCTCGGTCGGCAATCCCGTGAAGGACGGCAGCGACTGGAATTTGCCAGGTGTCACGTGTGCTCCCGCACACGCGTACCGTGTGGAGAAGTCGGGCACGATCAGCTGTTGTGTGCGCCACCGCTCCGTTGACCTTGGCCGGCGCGCAGCTGGGTCGTTCTGTGTTGTGACGTCACGTGCGGCCAGCTGGGCGCGTGCTGGAGAGGGGTAGGAGGGGCGGGCCCAGTGTTTCCGCGCACCTCGCTCGCTTGCGTTGCCACGTGGTTCGTGCACGCTCGCTCCACATTATTGTTGTAGTGTACTGGTAGCACGTGGCTGTCCAAATGTCACATCACACGACAGCCCCGTAAAGTTGCCAACGACACATCCGACACGGTAGATGTTGCTATCACGGGGTTCGCGGTAAACACGGTTGTCGCAGCTGGTCTCGTGACAACTCGTTCAACGGGTTTCGGCTGGTGACAACAGTCACATGCGAAAAAACTGTCTGTTTTCACAGTTTGCCTTTCGCGTGCTGTTAGGCATTGTTTGTGAAATGGTAGTCGGCACTTGCGGCACACGAACGATACATCACCCAGTCCATCGCACCACTCGATGTACGTGCACTTGTTTAATCTTTGTTTGAAAGTAGGCTGATGCAATATTGTCGGCCCTATGTCTGTACATCGACAACAATGTTCACTTCCCCGAGACGCGGCATTGTCCTGATAGGGTCTCACGCACTTAACACAGAGTCGTGTACGCTCACCATTGGACAAGTGCACTAGGGCATTGTTGCTTAAGTCCCGATCGATAGCCCTTCGCTCGGCACAAACTTTGTTTGCAACACGCACGATACTGCACTTGCATGCTTCGTTGGCTCTGACATACGTAAACGGGTGATTGTCTACTAATGTTCGCACACAGTTCCTGCACAATGGTTCCGCGACACCGTTTGTTGTTTGCCAGTCCACACTCGCAGCATTCTGACCCACAAAGTCCTCAACATTGAACATCGCGACACGGCTGTCCCCTCGTTCGTAGGGGGTCTCACTGATTCGTACGGCCGATGATCTTGGTCTGCAGTAGTAGGTAGGACTGCGGTGACGGCGGGTTTCCTCCGTGTGCTCCGGCGTCTTCACGGGCACAGGGCTTAGGAAAGGAGTTTGGATTTGATAAAGATGCTGGTTTTTGGCGGCGAAAGGTCAAAACAATGTCCAGAAGAAGAATGTTTAGAGATATTTTGGATGTAGGGGTGGCGTAGCCAACAATAGCAATAGTGGAAAATGTGATTTTAGCGGAAAAATGTTAGAAGATGGGCGCCGAATAATGCTAGTTACTTGGTGTAGAATGAAGGCCCCTAGTTGGGAAAGCCATTTGACGCCTCTGGGTCATGTCAGGTGGGATGTCACAGTATAAAGTTGCCTGGCTTTTACCTGTTGGTGTGGGGGAGATAGGCGACCATGGGCCTTCCTGTCCTGACTCCGACGGCGATTGTAGAGAGTAGCGTCGTCCCTCGAAGCTGCTGCAGCGTCCTCGGCGTATGCTGTTGAGAGACATCCACTACCACTACTGAAATGAAAGTTGGAGATACAGATTACTCTTAAGGTACGGTTTATTGTGGTCACTCGTCCTAGAGCTGACCACCATGTACCACGCTACTGTTCTTGCCCGCAGCACTGGCGTAAGCGGTTAAAGTGGCGCGAGGCCAACAATGGAAAATTACGTGAAATCCTTAAACGGGTGCTGAAAAAGCTCTCCCCGACCGCGTGTCAATCACTGAGGCCATGCAAAAAGAAAGAAAAGGTTCCGGTACGTTACTGATAAACTATTGAAAACTAAAATGACTTGATCCCAATAGATTGGGCCTCAGGGAGACGGGAATGTGTTCCACGCGCGAATTAACGTTTCGGTGATCAGGCGAAGACTACTGACATGGCGTCTGGAGGGAGGACACGGTAGCCT